>JARHVA010002575.1:1997500-2095000 GCA_037957365.1 Torreya grandis | reverse complement strand
TTCTTGGGTTGGGCTGGCTAAGCCTTTACATCTTAAAATCTCTTATTACCAAGATTTTTTTTGAAATGTCCCTGACTTTAGGGCAATGGTCACATCTTTTACTGACTATTTTTTATTTGATTATGAAAATAATCATCATTAATCTAGGAGCAACACATTTAAGATATGGATATATCTTATTGTTTACATTGCATTTGCAATGAGTGCCAACCTTTGGCAAAGTGCATGCCACATAGATGGATAAGGGGCATCACTTGTAATACAATGTGAATGTCATGGTTGAGGATCCATCAATAAAGATAAAATATGTTCGACTAGGGATTGTCCTGAAGCGGTAGGGAGAGTTGATAGGTTTAATTCTCAAGAAGTAGGAGGTGCCCACATCATACACATAAAAAAGGATTATACTCCACATATAAAAGATAAATAGTTACCAAAAAAACCACAAAAATTGAATATAGATTTCATCTAGCATAGGTTCCTACATTATACACTTGAAAAATAATTATACTCCACAAATAAAATGAAACTAGTTACCAAAGAAAACAATGAAAATTAAATATACATTTTGTTCGACGTAACTTGCACCTTCAAGGCACTTGCTAGTTTAGGTTTGGTTTTTTTATAACCTTTCAATATCATATAATTTATATATTTATAAGGTTTATGGTATATTTATATTATTTTTATATTTTTTCTAACTTGGGTGAATTTGCTAAGGAAATGTTTTATAGAGGGATTTATGACTCCTATTTTTATTTTTTAATGAACAACTTAGCGTAAAAGGAAAAATATAAAACAGGGAAATTTCAAATATTTAAAAAAAAAATTAACTTATTTTAAGGGATAAAGATTAGATTCAAGGATATTTTTTGTGTCCACTTCTCCAACCGTTGAACTTTTTGCTGCCCCTATGTACCACGTCTAACACAAGCCGAGATCAGAGATAACTCTCTTATGCCAAATCATTCCATCACCTCAGCATCCCCTTTCTTCAATGGCAGCATAACCTCGCTCTTCACATTAATAGATTCCTATATCATTCCCTTAATTCTACTCTAGACCTTCTGAGTCGCCAATTTTTCCTCCTTAAAAATCCTCCAGTTTATTTCCAGCCAAACTTGCCAGAGCAAGAAAATAGGGCCAGCGTACCACGCATCCTGCAAGAAGGAAGTCGAAGAAGGGGATGGCCCACTCTAGACCAAAAATCTGCCAAAGAGATAGCGTGGATGCACTGGCATCGCCTCACATCCCACCAGAAGTGCCACAATTGAAGAGTGAAGGGACAGTGAAAGAAAAATGTGAGAGGAGTCTTCCTCCTCTCTATTGCAGAGCACACACCTCGAAGGACCAGCAAATCCCCACTTCTAAATATTGTCCCATGTCAAACATCTATTCCACACTAAAGTCTATGTAAAATAGTTACACTTCAGCCACGAGAAACCATTCCAAAATTTCTTCCACCACTAAACTTCCCCTTTATCCTCATACTACTAGGAAATCGGCTCCTGATAGCCATAGGACACCGTATACTTCCCCTTGGGGTTCGGGGACCAGGCTAACACATCACTATCCATAAGTGCATTGCAACTACATTAGGACAGAATATTCTCCAGGTCCACACACTCTACCTCCAAACCAAGAATCGGCCACTCTTTTGGGGACTTCCATCTAGCAACTACCACCTGCCCCTGAAAGGAAAGGGATTTAAAGTTGTACACCCTTTTCTAGCCAGCTTCACAAAACCTCTAGGCTAGAGTACTCAACTGAGGATATTGGCAAATTATAGGAGGGAAACTGTCCCATGAGTCATGCCAAAACTGGACCTCCACCCCACTCTTACATATCTAGAAAAGACCCCTCTTAATTAGCGTGGCTCCTTTCTTGAGAGTCACCCAAATCGCCGAGCCTTTACCAACCAAATCATAACATGGAATATCCCTCCAGGGAATCCCAAAAAAATACTTATGGGACAACACTCTAGCCCATAGTTGATCTTGCTCCATGCACCAATGCCAATATAGTTTGGCAGCCAAAGTAGTACCAGATAGCACAAACTGTCATAATCCCATCTCGTCAAACCTCTTTGGGCTACAAATTGTCTCCCACTTAATTAGGCTCCACTTGGTCGAAGATAAATTCTCAGCCCATAAAAACTATCTTGTTAAGGAGTCCAAGTCCTTAATAAAGCTCATCAGCACCACCTGGATCATACACTTGTAGATAGGAAGAGCCTACACCACTGATTTAATCAGTTGAACATGACTCGCAAAGGATAACCAACGGTGGGTCCAATGATTCACCTTGTCTCAAAATTTGTCTAGGATCACCCACCACAACTCCTTAGCCAGCCGGCCAATAGAGATAGGAATCCTGAGATAAAGTAATGGGAGACTCCCAATTTAGAACCTGAGGATAAGAGCCACTCTTTGCTGTATGGCCGAAGGAGTGTTAAAGAAAAAAAAGATGATTTTCCCTCATTAATTACCTATCCAGAGGCTGCAAGGTAAACATCTAGGCTCTTACATATGTTAGATGCCTCCCTAATAGTAGCCCTACCCATCAAAGCCACATCATCCACAAATTAGAGATGGGATTGTATAGGGATTTCCCCTCCCCACTACCAACCCTGAATAACACCATCACCCACATTTCTTTTGATCAAATGACCCAAGCCTTCTGCCAACAGAAGAAATAAGTAAGGAGAAAGAGGGTCACCTTGCCTCAATCCATGAGAAGCCCCAAAGAGATTAGAGTGCTCACCATTAATCAAAACTAAAAAGGAGGTTGAGTTCACACAACTCAAAACCCAACAAATCCAATCCTCTACAAAACCAAAGGCACCTAAAACCTTCTGGAGGAAGGACCACTAAACTCTATCATAGGCCTTTGACATATCCAGCTTGATAAACATCGCCTTCTCATTAGACTGGGTCATGGAATGTATAGTCTCAGTAGCCATCACCACCCCATCCAAAATCTGTCGGCCCTCCACAAAGCCACCTTACTCTTCTAAGATAAGCGCAGGCAGCCACTTTTTTAACCTCTCAGCAATCAGCTTAGAAATAATTTTATAAGCGACATTGCAGAGAGAAATGGGCCTAAAAAGACTCAGCCTATCAGCCCTTGCACCCTTAGGAATGAGAGCCAAGAAGGTGGAGTTCAAAGCCCAAAGCATTTGCTTATTCCTCTAGGATTCTTGAACAACAGCCAGGAGGTCAAATTTAATAATTTCTGAAAATTCCTAGAAGAACTCAATCAGGAAGCCATCTAGACCAGGTGCCTTTCCTTTCTACATCATAAAGGCTATCCTTCTTAACTCCTCCAAAGATATATCCCTCATCAAATGCTAATTCATATCCCTGGTCACCAAAGAGGGAATACAAGACAGAATCTGGACCTCTTCAGTCGAGTCCCCCTACGCTTCCTCCTTGAATAATGAAGCAAAATACTACAGTACCTCATTAATGATACCCTGCATAGAAGAAACAGTCTCCTCACTGTCCAACACCAAAGAAGTAATCCCCATGCCATGCTATCTAGCCCGAACCAAATTGAAGAAGAAGGCTGTGTTCTTATCCCCTTCTCTAAGCCATTTGATCTAGGCCTTTTGTTTCCCAAAGATTTCCTCCCTTAGTTCCCATTCCTCCAAAGCTTTTAAGGCCTTGGCTTCCTCCCTCAGCAAAACCTCAGTCATTCCCACATCCCGAATGGTTCTAGTAATGACATTTAGCTCCATCTGCACCTCATTTTTCTTTTGGAAAATGTTCCCAAAACTTTGTCAGTTCCACTTTTTGAATTGGTACTTGACAAATTTGAGAAGCTTAATAAAAGTATACATTGTTATTCCTACAGCAGGCCTGCCCTTCCTCCACAAATCTACCACTCGTCCAAATAGGTCTGGGTCCCTAGACCACATAAGCTGAAACTTGAAAGGCACCTTCAGAGGCTCATGGGCAGAAGAAATGACCAATTTTATTGGCCAGTGGTCTGAGCCTCTCCAATCAAGAATCTCAAGGCAGGAAGACCACGAACCCCCCACCTAGTAACAAGAGGTCATGAATCTATCTATATGCTCTGCAATGCACTTGTCCCCCACTCTTCGATTGCTTCAGGTAAAGCATCCATTAACTGACTTGATATTCACTAAATTGAGTGCCTCAATATTATCCTGAAGTAGGAGGGAAGAAGGTTTCAGCCATGCATTACCTCCTCTCTTCTCTGTTAAATCAAGAATAGCATTAAAGTCTCCCTGCACAATCCAAGGAAAATAGGGAAATAATTGACGAAGAAAGTGGATGTTTTTTCCAAACAAGAAGTTTACCTTGGAAATCTGTAGGAGCATAAACATTGGAGAAAAGACTGATTCACCCAACTTAATACATGAAGCCACCATAGATAAAGAGGATTTAAAGGAAATCCAAGACACAGGTTGGATCTTGCACGGATTTTAGAAACAAGCCATGCCCCTTGAGGATCCATGAGCTCCAATGCACTACCATGAACCATACCTCCATAACTTAGGTGCAATATTCCTCATATCATCCATAGAAACTTTTGTTTCTTGAAGAAAGAGAATATCAGGTACTTGACATATAACTAATTCCCTAACAGCCTTTTGTCTAGGACCGTTGTTCAATCCCCTTACATTCCACAAGATAATGATCATTTTAGAGGAGTTAAGAAGTGTGAGTCTAAGGTCTTAACTACACTATACTCCACCAAGGTCTCCCCAATCATCTTGATTCTGTCCATGTCCTTCTTACGCCCCACTTTAGCACTTTTTTCTGACATCCCCTTCTTTCCCTCCCTCTAGAGAATACCCAGGTGAGGAGAAGATTTTTCTTTCTTATCTAATTTTGTCCCCACAACCCTTGCCAAAGGGTACAAGTCCTCTCCATTTTGTTAGAGGTCCCTATCTGTCGCCTCCCCCCTAATTCCTCTATCTGCCCCTCAACAGCCATGGGTAAAGTTGACTCTTCTTAAAGAACCACTGAAAGATTGGCTGAATTAATCTTTGGTACTGAACCTCCCACAAACTGCTCCACACTCATTAATCCCAGATTTACTTCTTGTTCGCCCAATTCATCCAAGATTTCAAACCTGTTGAAAGAGTCATCATCCTGCCTCTCCCTAAGGGTCCTCTTCTGGCCCTTCTTACAACTTTGAGATTTCATCTATACAAAACCTTCAACATCCCTGCTCTCCCCAACCCCTGATTTCTTCCCTTTATCAACACTGGGAATGCTGCTAGGTGGCGGTTGGAGATGTTTCTCCATTGGCTTAGCCTTCAGACATCTGCGCACTAGGTGTCCACACTCATGCAAAGGTGACACTTGAAGGGAAGGGTCTCATAGTCCAATTGTTGCACCCAGGAGTATGAACCCACACTCATCTCTATCTCATCAGGCAATGGTTTACTCAAATCAATTTCCACACAAATTCAGGCAAAATTCATGACTTTCTTACCTAAAGTCTAAGTTGAAGACCTGACCGGCCTTCCAAGCGTCGAAGCTAACATCAGGAGAACATCCTCACGACAGCATTCAATAAGAAGTTTGGGGAGCCTAACCCATACCGGAACTCGAGTTGGCAATTCCTCAGAAGGTTAAACCCAGCATGCCCAGGTTTAACAAAAAATCTGACTTGATTGTAAAAGTACGGCCCTCCCTCAAAAACCCTATTGCAGTTAGCCACACATACAAATGTGACCATCAAGTAGTTATTTGCCAATAATGTGACCTCCATTTCTCCCTCTGGCTCCCACACTCGCCTGGCCCAAACCTCCAGAAATTGAAGGGAAACTTTCAGACCCAAAAACTTGTAAAACAAAGAATGCTTGGAATAATATTCCACATCCTCTAAAATCATATCAAAAGGAATTACCAATTTAGGTCATTCCTTGCATTTCTCTAGGCAACCATTAATTTTCATAATCCTGGATCCCCTGGGCAAGCTCCATTCTATTGCTCCTAGATTCTGGGAGAAAAACTCCTGACCTACTATTTTACATTGCTGCTCCTGCCTGTTCATGCCCATAGTTTCACTAAAACTTTTGCCAAGCACAATTTATAAAGGCTCTTATTGAGCCATGATCACACCCTCCTTCGTCCAGGGTGACCCTGCAATGCCTCTGCCCGATGCCTCAGCCCTTCGCCACTCCCTCGCTCCCCCAAACTACACCTGTGCACACCAACCCACCGCGTTGAACAGGATAGGTCATGGCTTCCCTAGCTCAGCTGCAGCCTGCACACGTTGTAGCCCTTCATTCTCCTAGTTAATGGTATCATTTTTTATAACCTTTCAATGTCATATAATTTATATATTCATAAGGATTATGGTATATTTATATTATTTTTAATTTTTTTCTAACTTGGGTGAATTTGCTAAGGAAATGTTTTATAGAGGGATTTATGACTCCTATTTTTATTTTTTAATGAACAACTTAGCGTAAAATGAAAAATATAAAAAAGGGAAATTTCAAATATTTAAAAAAAAAGAATTTAACTTGTTTTAAGGGAGAAAGATTAGCTTCAAGGATATTTTTCTACATATAAATTAATAAACACTTAAATTTCATTTAAATTTTATATATAAATAAAAATATGAAAGTTTCAAATATTATCTTCTTATAAAAATGATGTGCATTTCCTTTTAAATGTGTAGTAAGAATTATATTGCTCATGCTAAAATGTGTTCAAATAAATGTGAGTACACCACTTCTTAAAAGGGTTTGACTAAAATCTCCACAAAGAAATATGTTTGAGAAACATAATTTGACTAAAATGCCCACGAGGAGACATATTTGTATAATTGAGTTTAACTAAAGTCTCCACAAGATGTTCACATGGATCATAAACTAAAATCTATAACTACAAAGGACTTCCCTTACACTATTTTCATTTCAACCTTCATGTCCATCAAATCACTGAGTGTCCTTGCAGGATAAGAAATCACTTGGGTTCTCTTAAGCTTTGATGAGGAAAGTTAGAACTTTTGATCAAGACTTCTTGCAGTGTAATCACAATAAGTTCTTTCATCCTCCTTTTTTTAGGGAGGTTCTAGTGGAGGCCTACTCAAAGGAGGTGCCTAAAAAAATCCTCAATCAACTCTTTTTTAGGTGTTTTCATCCTCCTCTCCTAGACCCTTGCTTTGTCCTATTGCATAAGATTCTTCTTCTAGACTTGGTGGTGGTTCATTAGCAGAGTAGTCAAGTGATGTTGCTATTTTTTTTAACCCCCTTTCTTTTCCCTCCCCCATTTCTTCTATTCTTATCCCCCACACCATGACTATTGTCTCCCCTTGTGTTGATCCCTCCTCCGTGCCCTCTACCTACCATGTGTCTTTCCCCCTCACTCTAGTTATTGACCCTCCACCTGAGCATATTGAGAAATTTAAAACATATATAAGCACCATTGCCAAGAAGAAAGATAGGTTATCTAAGGAAAAAATGTTGAGGTTAGAGGTAGATGTTTTGGTGAGAGAAGGATCACAATGGACAATGAAGGACCTTCATTCAAGGTGCATAACAAGACTAGCCCTAGCCTATGGATGAGGGATACATCACATTTATCTGAGATCCTTTTGTTGGCTCTTGATTCTATCATGATTTTCTACTCCTAAGCAAGTCAGATTAGTTGAATTCTCATTGAAAGATACCAAATCTCCTTTGAGTTTGTCACTAATTATTAGTAGATGTTTGGTGACCTAATTTTTGCTCTACATTACTTTTCCTTGGCTTGTCTTATTCCCATTATGGCTAGGTTTTTGTTATCATTAGTGGTCTTTTTTTTCATCATTTTAGTGTCTTCATGTTTTCATGTATTGGGCCTATTTTTATGCCCTAACACCAATTCATAGCTCTGGACAAAAGTTTTTATCTCATCTAAAAGAACTAAAATCCCCACAAAGAAATATATTTAAATAATTTATGGACTATAAAAAAACTATTTATAATATTTATTATGCCATATCCATGATCATTTAACCTAGGAATACCCTTCAAAAATAAATGTCAATAAAAAAAATGAAAACAAAGAACTTTTAGATAGTCAATAAGAAAAGGAAAAAAAACATAAATTTAACTAAAAAGACCAAAAGGGTTAGATCTTAACTCTCATAATATTGTATACTTAAAACCACTTTTAACACATATGAAATTAATCTAAATCCCCCAATGTCCATTTAAAAATCTTAGGAGCCCCTCAATGGGATTATTTGGCTAATATAATTGTCTTATTATGCATTGTTTTATCGATAGGAGGAGTTAAGACCCACATATTGGGGGTATGGGGTACTTGTCTTTGTATGTGATGGTTCAACCATCATATTAATTACTAGTAGTTTCCCTAAAGGTGCAAGAGAAACTAGATATTATGTATTGTATAATAGATAATTCATTTCAAATCATTTTGTCAATTGATTCAGAAAAAAATTATATAACTCATAAAATGAATATTAGCATACAAGATCTTTCAACACTCTAAATGTGATAAAACCCCAAATTACAAGTGTCTACTATATAATGTAATAAACATTATGAATTGAAATGGCCCTATAGATATTGAGCTATTCACATGACACCTGTTGAGCTACTCGCACAATTATTATTGCCTTATTTTACACTATAGGTTATGATGTCTATCCCCAATAATGGTGTAACCCTTTTAGATGATTACCTCCAATCCAACATAGTTTTTTACTTTTATTTATTGTACAAAAAAAACTATTAAATAATTTGTGTCAAGTAATAATACTTGTTTTTTGAGAAATGGCCACCCTTCTATAGCCTTGCAACCATGAATGAAGAATCGTAAAAATTTGACAATGTCAGCCTATAGACCCTATGTGGCTCCCTGCTCCTACAATTCATCCCTTCCCTACACTATAGTCATCACCAAAATAGTTTAATCCTTGAATGATAGACCATAAATTGGTTTTTTTTAAAGTGAGGGTAAAAATCAGCAAGTATAATTCCCTCAAAACCATGGCCATTAATCATGTCTCATCCTTTGTGTTAGCATCGTTCCATGAGAACAAGAACCAAAACCAAGTGCTTGAAATCATTCACTCAATAAATTGTTAGCACATCTCTAATAGTCCATCCTTCTAGTCAATGGTTATTTACATACAATAAGATTAAAATTTTGTATCAAATGTGAAACACGGTTAGCATTCATATGTTTTGCATGTTTTACAACTGCTAATTTACAATCTTTCACTTTACACAACCCTACTTCAAAAAAATAAAAAATTACAATATGTGTCATTTTAACTTGTTCAATAATTCAGCTACCCCTCATGGTTCCTTTACCCTATGTGAATTTGAATAGGCTAATTACCCTACAAAATGCTAAATCTCTATCCAAATAATATTTTCTTTCTGTACAATCCCATCTCCAATGTGTTTCATGAACAATCTCTCTCCTCTGTGTCTAACTACAAGAATTGTTTTTTAATGTAGGGGAAGGAATTACAAGAAGATATCAAGAAAATTAGAATAAATAAATGTATTTAATTAGTCATATCCTTCTAATTAACTTCCTTAGTCATTATAAGTTTTGGGTAAAATTACAATCCATATATTA
This sequence comes from Torreya grandis, assembly GCA_037957365.1. NCBI lineage: Eukaryota > Viridiplantae > Streptophyta > Pinopsida > Cupressales > Taxaceae > Torreya > Torreya grandis. The sequence goes on along the minus strand of JARHVA010002575.1, from coordinate 2,085,413 downwards.
CTTTTATTTTTTGGCAGATGATTCAAGATCTAAAATAGCACATGGTTCAAGATACATGTATGGGATAAATATGTTCTTTTAACATTTTTCATTGGCTAAGAGACTATTATTTGAGACCAAACCTACCTTAGCTTTTGACTTGTCTAGCATAGAGTATATTCTACTAGTGCTGAAATTGTAAATATGTTTTCGGTTATCAAGTTGGGGTAGAGAAATGAACTCTCACTAGGGTGGGAGTCTCTGTAATCTCAAACTATAATATTTACTATGAATTTTTCCTTTTTAGACAAAGATTAGAACTTACATTATTAAAAATTTGAAAGACCATAATGTGAAACTCTAAGGAGACAACCCTTATAAACTATAGAATTCTAGGTGACCTCAAAATCAACAACAATAGCATAGTTCAAGGTATCTACAAATGAGAGAATGAACTCTTAATCCTACATTAAAATAAATTATTTAATCACATGTTAACATTTATTGATTCTAAAACCCCAAACATGCATGAAACCCATTTGTGGGCAATCAATCATGGTAGGGCTTCCTAAGGTGAAACCTTAGGTATGAAACCAATGAATAAAACCCTATAACCCTAAAAGCAACTTGGTGAAACCATATGTATAGATATAAGTTACCCAAAAATTGTTCCAAATGATGCCTTATGCACCAAACATTTTCAATTTAAATTAAATATCTAAGAGATTTTAAGATCAATGCATACTTGTAAATATTTCAATGATAAACATGCGAAAATGCTCATTAAACACAAATCACATACCTATAAAATATGCTATATATGATGGATTGTCCATAATTACATACATATATTGTTGTATTGTATTCCATCTAGTTAACAACAAATCAAATGATATCAATTTTTTTAAAAAAAATAGTTAAAGTCACAAAAGGAGAAATAATTTCTTCTTTGTGACTTATGTCATATTATTTTTTATCACTTTATATCATGTTGGCTCATATAATAAAATAGATTGATAGAATTATGCTCACACAACATTTTATTTATTTATTCTGTTTACACATTATCTAATTCATATTCTTGTTACTTTAAATTATTAGTTCTTAAAAAAAGTTGTCCAATCTTACACTGATTTTTTACAAAAGTCTTTAGTTGAATATTTTATTGTTAAGATCTATCTCACATATGTATTTGATATGAATGTAACAACAAAGGCATTTAGACCTTATAGTGACAAAATATAAACCCATAATGAAAAAAGACTTTAGCTTCAGACACTATAACCTTATACAAAGGGATAAGTCTCAAAGAGCACAACATACCCACTTTGAGCCTATTGTCACCTGTAAACTGAGCACAAATTTCACCAAATTTTCACGGTAAGCAAAAAGATAATAAGAAATAAACTTTGAACTTAAAAAACTTTGTTAATAAACGTGTTAAACCATGGCTAGTGTCGCCGCTGTAGATAAAGGTAATATCTAGCCAAAACAGTAATTCTTTCTCACCTCGCCCTGAATTGAGTCCAAAATTAAACAAATCTCACAGGATTTGAATTTAAAGGTAATATTTACCTGAAATCAGCAAATCTTTCTCACTTTGTACTCGATGATTTCAAATTTCACCATATTTGCAAAATCTGCAACAAAATAAACCAACTCATGCAGAATTTTAGAAACGCACTAACTTCTGATGTCAATTCTCACAATCTACACTGAAAATAAATGAATAGACTTTCTCAATTTTCACCTTTCATTCTACAACATATGTCAAACTCTATATTTTCAATTTTCCCCCATTCTACCCTTACTGAGCTTTCACCATTCCTTCCCCAAAACATCAAAATGTTTAGAATTTTTCAGAGGATATACACAGTGTATAAATTTCTCCGCATAGGTGGGACACGGGCCAATATTCTATTCTCTTGTCGCCGCCTCTATTTCTATTTCTATTTTTTTTTCCCTCATTTGAAACGAATCTGAGGTGAGTGCCTCCCAGTATAAACTTCTGATTAATTATTATTCTTTTTTAAAAAAGATAACAGATAATTATGTCATACATTATTTGTATTTATACCTTCGGAAATGTGTTGGTTGTTTCAATGTGAATTTTTCCATACTTTGTTTTGGTCAAATGTGTGGCTTAAATGAATGGTCATGTTCATTTTCATTATATGTTTGATTCCCTCTTAATACTCGCTATCAATGTAGTTTTGAGTCCACAGGTTATTATACTTTAATAATAATAATAATAAAAGCTACATCTGTAATTAAGATGATATTTGTCCTTGATGAAGGATTAGTTTTTTGGTTACCATATAAGCATATCAGAATCTTCTCGATATCTATAAAATATTACAGTCTATATTACCGACATGAATTAAATAATATGGGTTACTATTTTAATGACTTTATTGCTAGCTAATATGCTAATGAAATTATGAAATTGAATAATTGCAAGAAATTTGTTATTGGTTTATAAGGCGAGTCATAGTCATAATTAGATTGGATAAACAAAGTAAAACTATTTATTAATAGCTATTCGGATATGTCGGTTACATTATTATTAATAAAATAATAATATAAATTGATGGTTAAAAAAATTAAAGTCGTTGGTATTTATGACCGACTTTTTTTTGTTGGAGGATATAAATTGCAAAAATATATATATAAAAAATTATTATATGTTAGAAAAGTGAAAAACTAAAGCAAAGAGTATAAAATAATAACAAATTGGACGAGGAGTCATCGGATGCGAACGAGGAACCAGAGAGTGGTAGCAATGGCAGATCTACGTGTCCGGATGCGGCAAAAGACTCTATGTTTGAGGAGCAGTGCAGATTGGAAGCGGTAGGAGCCATGTCGTCCTTCGCCAATGGTGGAGAGAATAGAGGAGAAACAGGGTATAGAAGGGCGGATGCAGGGCAACCGTCTTTCCTTTGCCATCACTGTCAGAAATCATTATGGGAGGGTTGCTTCACTGGCAAGAGCTAATCCCTCTCTGACTTTTTACGGAGAATCTCTAGAAAAGGTTCTGAATGAGGGGCAGTTAATGGAAAGCATGTGTATGACATGCCGCTTCTCAAATTTGTGGCCATCATTGTCAGATCTACAAGCCTGGATAGAGGAAAAATGGAAACCTTTAATGGAAGGTAATCTGGATTTATTTGCCTGCTCAAAAGGCTTCTTTGTTCTTGTTTTTAGCATGTTATAAGACAAAAATAAAATATTTGAGACTACGGTCTACAGTATACACCAGCATATCTTATAGCATAAACCTTGGTATCCCTCGGTCAATCCTTTTACCGAAACGTTCAGCACCAAATCGATTTGGGTATGGTGGCCTTACCTCCCTCTCCATTTCTAGACAAAATATTGTTTTGAAGATATGGGGAATGCATTAGGTGATTTTCTATGCTAAGGTTCTGCTACTAGGCTCATGCAACACTCTACCAATGCCCATATTTTGGTATATCTAAATGCTACTAAAAATCTCCCAGCATTTATTGACTTGAAGTTTTAGGGTTGAACATGGAAAAAACTTATCGATTACGAGGGATTGCCTTTTTGGTGCTATAGATGCTTTGTAACAGGGCATCTAGCTATAGCTTGGGGAATGGTGAAATGTATAAGGGGGAATTCATGGTGGAAGGATCTCTCTCTTGAATCAAATTCATATAGTGAGATCCCTAATCCAAAAAAAAACCCAAAGTCTGATAATGAAAGTGAAGTGTTAGAAAAACCAATAGAAGAGTAGGACGCAGAGCATAATAATATTGTCCCTAGTTTGGAAGATTTGACTAAGGAGAAGAGTTCAAGTTAAAAATCATTTAGCACCTTGTATGTGACTGAAGCTGACACATAGATGAATAGAATGGAAAATATGATGGAAAGGGTTACTTTGAAGAATATCCAATATGAAAATGTTTTATAGGTTGCCATTCCTATCCTTCCAAACTCTATGGAAGGAGGCAATTGAATGGTTGTTAGAAAAAGGAAGAAAGGGAAGGGTCAAAGACCCAACTCTTAATATGACTCTCATATCTAGGAAGGAAAGTTGTAATGATATATCATATGTTTTATTGTTGTTTTGAACAAACTTTAGATTATTATGTGGTTTTAAAGTGCTTATTTGGGGCTTTACTTCCCTTTCTCTTTTGGACTCTTGTACAGGGTTTGGCCCCAGATATAATAAACCCTTCTATTTACCAATTAAAAAAAAAACAAATTGTAATATATTAGGCACAAGACATAACCCTAGAAGGAAGAGGTGGCAGATCATACATGAGAGGATGGGCACTCCAAACTCAAGGCTCAACTAAAGGAGGATCAAACATCACCTAACCATCCCAAGTAGGGTCTATGAGAGCTAAAAACATAGCAATGCCATAAGCAAGATATAATTGAATGACACTACCAACCAAAACAATTCCTTGCACAAGCAAACCCCATCAGGGTAGGCCAACAGAGTAATTCTCATGAGGCAACGATGAACTAGAGGTAATGCAATGTTATAGACTTCTAATATTTTTCTAACTAGCTTTACCATAAGGCAAATTAGAGGTAATGCAATGCTATAGAATAATTTTTAGGCTTTGTTTCCTTCAATTTTATGAAACCACCCATTTAGTACACAAAACAAATCTTCTTTTATAAATTTTAATAATTACCATACCCCCTTTATCATGAGGAAGACAATAAATATCCCAAGTAACCATATGATACAATCAAGTTTGTTATGCATTGGCCCAAAGGAAATCTTTGTGAATTTTTGCCAATATATAATAAGAGTCTTTAGAAGGGGCCCAAAAGAAAGAGTAATAGATATGAGTGGCCACTAAAATATTAGAGCATAGTTGAACTTTTTTGACTAAATAAAGTAGTTTATAAATCTAATACTCAACATTTTTCTCCATTCGACCCATGACATATTTCAAAAGCTTAGAAGGGAAGCTATGGAATGAAAAGGAGATACCAAGGAATTTGATTTTCACCTATTTTTTATGCACTTTGAGTTGTACTGCTTAATCCTCTCCAACATAACCATCATGCTTTGTATGTATATTTAGGTTTTGGCCCATTACAAACTAGAACCTAAGGCTTTGTAAAACATATTGATAAATGCTTTGTGTTCATTGAGAGTGACAAAAGTAACTACAACAAAGTGAGCATGGATAAGTTGAGATGATAGATCAAAAACTATAATTCCCCTAATGAGCACTTGCACTTTTTTTTGAGAAATAAGATATCCAAATGCCTCTATGGATAAAGCATACAAATATGGTTCCAAATGGAAAACTTTTCTTATGTAGTGGAATAGGCCAATGTTTTTAGATTTGAGCCCATTGATAGTGAGGTATGTCAAAGTCTCAAAAAACAAAGTCTAAATTACCAATATAAAAAAATGGCCATAACTTAAATCTTGAAAGATAGGAAGAATAAATACAAACTTGATCCTATCATAGGCCTTCTCAAAATAAATTTTGTGTAATATGATTCATTGATGAAAATCCCACACCCATTTTATTCCTTCCCAAATAGTAATAATATTATCTTAAATGTTGATATTTTTAGAGAAGTTGGTTTTATCTATGTAAATATAACAAAAATGATGAAATGGAGATGGTTCATTTTAGCATGGAATTTATAAGACACATTAAGGAGGGTGGTGGGGTTCCAACTAGTAATGAGAATTGGCACATTAGCCTTGGTAGTGAACTTTATATTGTGTTTGTCAGTAAGAGAGCCTTAATATTCGTTTTATGTGGTTTATCTATAGACTTGTAACAAGTTGGACCACATAAAATATTAATTTGCTTTGTAAAATTCATGAGGGAAACAATCAATACTCGAGGGATTTTTCATTTTATGTGCATTATAGTGCATGAAAGAGTTCCTCAAGAGTTACATGCGCATTGAAAAAAATTCTTGTCTAAAAGACTCAGCTTTATAGGTACCACATCTAAACATTTTTTTAATGAATTTCTACAATTTTGCATATCTCCTGATGCTAGGAACAATAGATTGTAGTGATCAATGAATGCCAAAGATATTTCAATTAGGTCAGTGAGACATTGATGAGTAAGCCTTATGGCTTTGATCTTCTCTGTAGCCAATTTTGCTCTAATGGATTTGAAAAAAAATCATTTGAGTCCCAATCCCCAGCTTTTAGCCAATAGTATGTACCTATGAATATGATATATTAATATATAGGTATTATTAAATGCAGACACGTGGCACAAATCTTCCTTAGTTAGTTGAATGGGTCAAATATATTAAGACAAATGAGTAACTTGTGAAATTAGTACATATGGTAAGGAGTTGACTTCCATTGGGATTAGGAGTTTATTCATCCGTTATTATTATTATTATTATTATTATTATTATTATTATTATTATTATTATTATTATTATGATGGTAATAAGGAAGACTATGCACATAATGAAAATGATATAGAAAAAGAACATGAGCATGAAGAGGTATAGGTAGAGGATCATGATGAGGATGATATAAATGATGTCAAAGGAGAGGTAGAGGATCATGATTAGGAATAACATGAAAATGATGATAAGGATGGAAACCTGTTAGGCTCAAAGATAAATTCTTTAATATTTTAGTTTCAAGAATATATTCAAAGCAATAAAGTCATTATGTCCATAAACAATATTAGCAAGTATAACTTTATCAACATGGATGTGTCATGACATCTATAGATCAAGAAAATAATATCAAGAAGGATCAAGTAGATTGTGAGAAGATTGAAGTCTTTAGTATTTGAATCTCACTATAGACAAATGTGTTTTTATCTCTGATTTTTGTGATTTAGATATGGTTTTTGAATATATTTTGTTAAAGACATTAGAAATAATCGATATTAATGTGTAGAAGTAATTCGTGAAGTTTTCATAAAAATAAATAAGGTCTATTTACATTATATCACATTTACTAAGGCACAAATAAATTTTATGTTAAAGCATGAGAATGAAGTTAAATATGGTGAAGAAGAGCATAAAGAATATTCAGATGAAGAAACTAATAAATAAATAGTACAAGCAAATAATAACACTTATAATATTGAAGATACAAAGGTACTACCACATGAAAATGTCGAAGAGGTATAAGAAAAGGTTGATAGGTCAAAGTATCAAAAATATAGATTAAAGTTGAAGTATATAGACACATCATCATCAGAGAAAAAAAATAGTGAAACATGGCATGGATAATCTCAATGTTAATCACTTTTTCTATACATTAAATAAGTGGAAGAATAATATGGATACACTTATAAAATAAATAATAACTACTATATTCATGCAGGGAATAAAAAAATAGTAGTGTAATGTGGAACACTCAACCATTAGATAAATCATTATGGATATGCATGGAAGCTAAATAATAACTACTATTTTCATGTGTGGAATCAAAATAGTGCAATGAAATATAGAGCATGGAATAAAAATAGGAACCATTATGCATGAACACAAAGGAGGTACAACTTGATCGTTAATGAAATCATAGTAGCATAGTATAATATGGAAGCAAGGTTGGCATGCTATCACTTACCAAATTTATACATGGGTTTTTGGATGATAAGATATGGATACAACTTTGCAATGATTTGATGTATGCTCATTACTTGGTTACTTATCATAATTTAGGGATGAAACATGTAAAGGATGGATGGATGATATGTACCTAGGGATAATGTTCATTAATGTAAATATGTTGATGGATATGTTGACATGTGTCACACATCCCTCTTAGGTAATTATATGCATAACAACTATTTGGACAAATGATTAACTTATGGAAATAGTACATTGGGTAATGAGTCTCCTATATTAAGATTAAGAGTTTAACCATCCATTATTAGTATTATAGGTATATATAAAGGATATTTTTGGTCACTCAAAGATTTTGGGTTGGCCAATCCAATGTATTTTATTCTATTATTATTAGTTTTAATAATAAATTTGTTAGTATATAGCTTAGGTAGTTTGTTTTAATGGGTTGGACCCGTAAGTCCTGTAAAACTACCTTTGTAAAAGCTTATAAAGCTTGGGCTCTCACATCTCAATTTATCACTAAGGTGATTTACCTATTTATTCATATATTATTATGGTTGTCAAATTATTTTTTTATATTTTAACTAATCTATATGTCATATGTTGATATGGGATAGTTGTGTGTTACGTTGATTTCATGTTTTCATTACTATGAGTTAGCTATATTGTAATTATTTAGAAAATGATTATGTTAAAATTATTGATACAACATTGTTTTATGATATAGATTATGATGTATTGGGCTAACTACCTTCTTGTCATGAGTTATATGTAGTAGATTTCATCCCTTACAGTATGACAGAGGGAGAGCATCATCAATCTAATAGGATGTTTTAACATGTTTATCACCATATTCTCAAGGTTTCAAAAGTTATTTTTTAGTTCAAATTACTTACCATATCTCAATTGACTTCCCATGTATGACTGAAACAAGGTTTATCATCATTTTGTTTATATGTTTATGGGTCTTAAGATATTATAGAGTGATGGTATAAATTTTTAGTCAAATTAAAGTGTTATATTTTCAATCAATCCTCATATATACCTTAAAACCCTTTAACAAGTAGATACTCCTCTTGAAGTAAGTAGGCTAGTTGCATTGCCTAGACTGAGCAGGTATGGTTTTAATGTTTTATCTCATTTCTTTCTTGAGTTTGTAGGCTTAATGAAATTTTATCATAATCATAAAATATTATTAAAATAAATTTATTTGTCTTTTTCCCCTTGTATATCCTTAAACCTCATCAAACAATAAAACTTCTCATGAGGCAATAAGCTTGTTCTTATCTTGATAGAGCAAGTGGGGCTTACAAGTTTGGTTGTTAGGTATTCGAGCCAAACGAGACTTTATTGTATTGAAACACAAATAAAAATTCCATAATTTTACCTTTATTGGATTTATTCTTAATTTCTCAATTCAAATCAAACATTTCTCTATTGATACTATAGGTAAGCTTAAAGCCATATCTTTGATTGGCTAAGTGTGTAGGGTTTGAAATTTATTTGCTCAAACTCATTGGACATACTTATTATTTAATTTCATAATATCCTAATTCAAACCAAAAATACTTTTAGGTAATCATTCCCTTCTCTTAAACCTTGAAACTCACTTGCTCATCTTAAAAACTGAGTTCATACCATGAAGATCTGACTGCAATTATGCATGTCTGGTATAAGTTTGACTATCATATTTATCTACTTCAAGAAATAAAATTAGCTATGATATATCTTACATGAATTAAATACTACCCTACTAATTTCACTTTTTCAAATAAGACACCACTTGTAATCTGCATTATTTTCCTTTTACAGGCTTGAAAGGCAACCTGAAAGTGTATTGTCTACATCTAGGTAAAAATCTTAGATTCTAGCTATGTCTTAGGTTATCATGGCCTTCCCTTATCATTATAAAACTATACAAATATCTCTATAATGTTTTTATTTATGTTTCAAGACACATCTCAATGCCTTAAAACTCCAAACTCCATCAACATTACTGTCCAAGACATTCTTCAATATCGATGGATGCAAGGTGACTACTTGAGCATGTAGCGTTGAGTTAACCTTATTCAAATCCACCACAAAATTATAAAAATGGTACAAATTAATATATTTTATCTTTCACCAATCATTAATACTTTAATTCCAAACACCATATACCAGTCCACACTTGTCCTTTGTGTGTACAGACTCAACTTCTATACAAATCCTATATATTGAGAGTTGAATCTCTTGATGAGGTTATATGACTCTAAAAATTTAAGTGAGTGTCTAATAATTTTATTTCCCAAATTCCCATAGATAAAAAACCCTCATCATGGATTTAACAAAGTCAATATAAGATCTTTCAACTATTGTACATAGGTAGCTTTAAATGTTTAGTCTTCAAACACGGAGCACAATAGTACTTAGAGAACAGTAAAAACAGCACTAAAGTATTGGAGACCCTTTTACTGAAAATAAAATATGGATAACATGTTCAACCAACATTTGAATAAAAATGAACCTTATAGAAATTCTAAAATAATGGAGAACACTAATAGTCACTTGCAACAAGCAAAAGAGTCACTTTCTTTGTCAAAAGACCTCCCACACATGCCAACATGATGAATGAACATGTGAGATAGTTCATCATACCTATGATGACATTTTCCAATTATTTTCATGTATCTATGAGCTCATACTTTGTATTACAGTTACACAAAACTCAGCCTATATGGATTCCAGTCTTAAAAAAGCATTCTAGCTCATAAGTAATTGTTCATAAAGATAAAGAGCTCAATCCAATGAAAAATGCCACTAATTGGTATACCATAGGAGTCCCAAAATATGGATAAAATCTAATCCCCCAAATCTACCTATACAACATGTACCACGTAGCTAAAAATGGCCTTCTAGAGTTTATGAATGGAATGATGGAAGGGAGAGAGACATTTATGAAACTTTAAGACTTGAGACTTCTTCCCATTCTTGATTCTAACTTTTATAAAATTAAAGGACACCTATGCAACATTTTTACATTAAAATGACTTCAACAAGTCTATACAAGTCTTTTATCATCTCTCTTTGGCATTGAAACTCAAGATTTTGACCTTTGTCTGTCTTGATGATAGGTGTGACAGTTGTGTAATCTCTTTAAGGTATTCAGAAGGTGTTTCTCATGGATTTCCCACTTGAGGAGATTTGAAATACATTGGAGTTATCCAAAAATCACATTTTCCCTCAATCTCACTACCCCAAAGTTTATAAATGAACCTTAGACACTCCAAACCATCATGAAATGTTATGACAAAGTGATCAAAATATAAAATGGCTTTTATAAATTTATAACAACCTATGACACCACTTATCAATCCTGATCTCTCCATGACATGTCTAAACCGCTATATATTACCAAAACAAAACATTACCCTAACTTCTCCAAGATAACCTTAAGCAATGCTAATATTTTTTTTTGAAGACTCCTAGAGACCATGAAAGAATTACAAGACCACATGATAATCTATGAAAGTTTTAATTTAGAGGGATTGACCCATTTTGACTTGAGTTCAAAATTGTGTCAATAGGTATATAATTAAAGTTTTAGACCAATAATACTATCAAATAACTATACCAATAAATGTATTGGTATATGAAAAAATATAAAACATGTGATTATGTGTGATGTGGAATTTATATAGGAAAGCACTTTATAGAAGACTTATTTTAATAAATATAGAATAGGTTTACTTGCATCAAAGTGCTATTAGAGCTCAGTAATAGATCTTGGTAAAAGGATAAATAGAAATAAAATTAAGAAGGTTCTACAGTCCTAAATACTAGCAAAAATTAACTAAGCAAATTACAAAGGAGTATAACGAAGCTTAGGGTAAATTTTAACGATGAATATTCATTAATTCATGAATATTCCAATTTTTAGATTTTGATTTTGACATTTTTGGGGACAATGGATGGGACTGAATCTCTAAAATTGTAGGGATATAAATTATTTTTTGGGTTAGATCACCAACCCTTTACAATAGTATACAAGATTCCACTTTAAATCACCATATATATAAAACAACCACCCATCGATAATAACCAAGCCAACAAGAAGAACTAAAATTAGATGGCCATAAAACTGAATGATAGTACCTAATGTAGGAACCAAATGATAACACCAAAAACAACACCACTAAACCCATGACAGTGATGAACAATAGCACTGAAAGATATGGCTAAATGATAGCACTAAATGATAGAGTTGAATGATAGAAATGAATAACATAATTGAATGATAGAGCCAAATGGGAGTATCAAATGATAGAACCAAGTGGGAGTCTGACATGTCAAAGCCAAGTAGGAGCATTGAATGATAGAGGTAAAATGATAGTATTGAGTTGGAGTATCAAATGGTAGAGCTGAAATGCTTCTATGTAATGATAGCACTAAATAATAGAGTCATTTGGTATACCCATTTATCACAACTCTCTAGCAGGGGCATTCAATATATCATTTTAATAGAAAATAAATAAGCAAAAATCAACATAAAATATAGTTTTTATTTATACCATTCTTACATGGAAACAATTTTTAATAAAATATTTTACCATTGTATTTTACTTACATTTGGTTATCATCTTGAAATTTTCAATAAAATTGAGTCTCCTTTGACCATGCGAAAACTCTTCTAAAAAGTGTTTTCTAGTTAAAAAAAAATTGCATTACACACCCAAACACTTTTAAAAATTATATATGAAAACAATATTTATAAAGATAAAATAAAAATTACCATGACTTCTCAGTATGAAATAATGAAAGTACATGAGTAAATTCCTGAAAATGTAATTATAGAATAACCATTTCAGAAAATCATATATTCACCTAATCCTCTCTCTCTCTCTCTCTCTCTCTCTCTCTGTGTGTGTGTGTGTGTGTGTGTGTGTGTGTGTGTGTGTGTGTGTGTGTGTGTGTGTGTGTGTGTGTGTGTGTGTGTGTGTGTGTGTGTGTGTGTGTGTGTGTGTGTGTGTGAATTCTTTAATTTTTTAAAATTTATAGAAAAACTAGTCATCATAACCATGATCATTAAGCTAGTTTAAAATTTTACCTTGTTAAGCAAATATATGTCTTATTTATAATAAACATATTTTCAAGAAGACATATTAATAATTTCATGGATATTTATCCACTCCCATCTAATAATTTATAGTCTCAATGAAGTTAACTATGATTCCACTATAAACCTTGCTCTACTGCCAACCAATTATTCATAGCTCCAATAGAGGTTACTTAAATCACAAATATATATATATATATATACATACAGACAAACACACACACACACACACACACACACACACACACACACACACACACACATAGTGTATGTGTGTGTGTGTGTGTGTCTATATATATATATATATATATATATATATATATATATATATATATATATATATATATATATTCAATGAAACCCATTTATGCATTGGGAATCACTATGGAAATCAAGAAGGTAAAATTTTTGTATAATTTCCCACTAAGATTTTAGCTATAAAAAGTCATCTTACAAAATAAATAATTCATTAATATGAATGTATAATGTGAGGTTTATAGAGAACATCTTCAAAATTTACATATTTTATCTAAACTCACCAAAACATGAATAAATTTAGAATGTATATGATTTTCTTATACTCTCAAAATTGAACTCATAAACATAATTTTTTTACTTGAAAATATCCAATGAAATCTAAGAAAAAAATACTATTGGTGTTTCTCACTAGCAACCCCTTCCTTTATGATAAACATCTACCCATAGGAATTAAAATGAGGATAATACATGGTAGAATCTAAAATAGAGGGAAAATAGACAATAGAAAGGAAAACTATATACAAACAAAAAAATAATTTAAAAAACACCCAAAAAATGAAGGAAAACTATCTTAAAGACCAAAAAAAAATTATATTTATAATGATGTTGTCCTTTTCTCTAATGCACAATATCCCAAAGACTCTTATATATAATTTTGTCAATCAAATCTACTAAATTTAAACATTCAAATTTAGAAATATCATTATCATTACTTAGTGGATAAAAAGATTTGAGAAATATGTTAACCCATATAGTAAACTATGAACATGGATAAGTAGGGTACTATCACATACTAGATTAAATGGCATATCAAATCTTGTAACAATGTGCTCTTATATAAAATCTTGTAACAATGTGCTCTTTGGGAAAGTTTAACACAACTTTAGTTGTATGTATCAGACTTCAAGACATGAGTGCTACATTAATCTCAATTTCATTGTCCTTCCCCTTGACATCAACAGTGTACATTTTTTATTATTCATTTGAAAATGAAATTTCAATCTTTTCAATCATGTTTTCCTAGATTAATTCATTTGAAGTAATTGTTACACTATTATCATTAGAATCATCTTCATCTCTATAATTATTTCTTGTTTAATAAATGTAGCATTTTGAAAAAACGTAACCTCCATTACTGAAAAAAATGACATTTGGTTAGATATAACATCAAAAGATATGTTTTTTAAACATAAATGAACAATTTTTTGATTACTAGTTAAACTAACATCACCATATTCATTATGCACCTGAGTGTTATTACAATATAAAGGGTAATATATTGATTATTTAATTGACAAAACATTTGTTATTCGATAATGGTGGCTTTTTTAATGTGAATGCTAAGTATACAAGTGTTGATGGTGTTATCCTAATTAAATTTAGTGGATCAAAATCTCTTAGATAAATTTGAATAAAAATAGATTTGATTTGTGTATAGGGGTCTTTGAACATCTTTTGTAACTTATGAAAGTGATTATTAAATACACTTATGAACTCATTAATATCTCTAATGGTAGCATACAATTGATGTTATATGATTATAGAATCAATAGGCACTTTGAAATGATTAATTAATATAGCCTCAAAATCATTCCAAGACATCATGCATAAGTATATTAAGCTAACATATCAATCACAATCCACTTTGTCTAAGATATAAATAAATAATAGACAAACTACATCCTCATAATAGTAAAATTAGTAATTATGTACTATATTATGTACTATATTATTGAGAAACATTAAATAATAATAAAATATATAATTATGTACTATATTATCGAAAAACATTAAAATCATGAAATTCATGGGTTTATAATTTGTATTTTAACCCTATAAGACTTATGTTGTTATAAATATGATAGAGCCAAATTTATAACATAACTAATGGCATCAAAAATGGATCCACATATCAAAAGACATGGCTAAAACCTACTTTAAGGTGTTTCCTGATTAAAAATTGGCTATGTGATGAATCTTCCCAGAAGGGTTATTTTACACAGTCATATATTTCTATTGGATAAATGAAAAAATACAAATATAATTTCTTTTTATTTTCATATCATTTTAACAGTGCCATACAAAATTTTACTTAAAATTTCCTTCATTTGACTATGCTAAAACAAGTTTGAAATGTCTATACTAGTTAGATTTAAAAACTAGAAAGACAAAGAAAATGACTAAGTAAAAATCAATGCAAAATCTAGTTTTGATTTCTACAATTTTTTTACATAAAAATATATTTTTTTATAAAACATTTTAACATTACATTTTGTGGAGATCCACTTTCCTTAAGGAGTAGTGTATGGTGTTGCACTACCATAAGGGTATTATTATTATTATTATTATTATTATTATTATTATTATTATTATTATTATTATTATTATTTTCCCATATATTTCGTATTTTTTCACTAATAAATGAATGTCCTTCAAATCATTCCACACTTGTCTTCATACCCTATCATCCAACCACCCATATGTGATTTTGTATGTGATAGCATGCAAACCTTTCTTCCAAATTCCACTTTGTTACTCTAGTTCCATTTTTTATCATAATTTTAACTCCTTCATGTTCATGCATAATTATTCTTATTTTAATTCCATAATCCATATTACATTGTCCTATTATGATTCCATGCATGAAAATAGTAGTTATTTTATGTCTTCCACTCATATCCATAGTGATTTATCAACCGATTCATTTTTTGATAATTTACTAGTCTATTTTGGTTCCACACATGAATACAATAGTTATTTTTTGGCTTTATATTGTAACCATAATCAATGTTCCTCTTATTCCTTATATATCCAAATTGATTGATGTTATTATGATCCATGTCATGCCTCCATGATGTTTTACTCCCATGTTGATGTCTAAGTTTATATGATTCAACCTTAATATATTTTTCTAATGCATTGAACTTATCAACCTTTTACTCTACCTCTTCCACCATTTCATTTAACAATGCATTTTTATTGAGTAGAAGAAGTTTTATTATATGCTTGTAATATTAATTTATTAATTTATTCATTTGAATCCTAATTATGCTCTTCCTCACTAGCTTCAACTTCATCCACATGCTCTACTTTGAATTTTTGTTTGCCTATAAAGTGACCTTATTTGTTTTGTACCAACACTTTATGAATAACTTCGAGACATTAATATTGGTTTGTCCCAAACTATCTAACAAATGAAATAAGAAAACCACATCCACACCATCCATATCCAAACTATAAACATCTAAATGCAAAACATAATTGTGTATAATGAGCTTAAATTATTTAGAAACATGAGTTTTCTTAACATATAATTGAGCCTCCTTGATATTTTTTCATTGAACGTATATGTGTTTTTCCACATCCATTTTGATGAATTTCAACTTGTTACTCTAGTTTATGAAGATAGTTAATTTGTTCCTTTGAATACATCCATGAAAATGAAATATTTAATAATTTAACTTTGGAGCTATTTTTTCCCACCATCACCATCATTTTAACTTTATTTTTCATCATGATCATCTACCTCTCCTTTGACATAATTTTTATCCTCCTCATCACAATCCTATACCTCTACATATACACCATCTATAGCCTCATCCTCATTATTAATATGCTCATGTTATTTTTCATCTTTATCATTTCAATAGTATTTCTCATTAGCATAATCATTATTTTTTCATATTATTTTTATAAATCCCATTAATTTAGCAAAACTAATTCCATTTATTCCCATGAAAAAATATACTTTTATTTTCCCAATTGATCCCACCATCACATGAAATGTCAAAGATAGTTACCACACATGTTCATGAAAATAATTATCCTTTAAAAAGATCCACCGGTCTCTACCATCAATATCACCATCTCCATATAACCTTTTATTAGTCCATTATCCACACAAACTAGGAATAATGAAAAACACTAAAGTCATAAAAAATCATTCCAATTTGATTACATAACACCAAAAAAATTATTGTAGCTTCAATGAACAATTATAAAACTTCTATAAAACAATTACAGAAAAAATAAATAAAATTTCAGACTATATAGTGAATTTATGAAAAACCTTAAAATCACAATTACTCACTCCAAATTGATTAAAAAATCCCAATTTTTAATTTTAACTTCTGTTAATGATGGTCCAAATTCAAATAAAAATAAGATTAAAATTATTAAAACTATCACTAATATGAAAAATTTATGATAAATAATAGAACAACAATAACTCACTCCAAAATCATCATCAAACCATTATTATTTTACTGTGATTTCCTTGAATTATTCTTCATCTTTAATAAACCATTTTTATTATAAAAAAAAAGTAATTGGTTGAATTATATAAGTGATTATAAAAAATTAGAGTTTCTCCAACACAATTATATAACTCAAAGCTTTGATACCACTTCTTAAGATCCACACTTAAAATAGTTAAGCTATACATAATATAGTGTAGATCAACACAAACACAAAAGAGAGATTGGTGGGATAAAATGTCCAAATATGAAATATATTTAAAAATAAAATAATACCCTTATGGTAGGGAAACACCATATAATGCTCTTTAAGGAAGGAATAACTCCACAATTCCACTTTGATTGGGACACTTCAAATATCATTATAACAAATAGAAAACTCAATAATTACATGATATCTTTTAAAATGATATGCATATACTTTATATAGATCTATAATACTAATAATGGATGGGTAAACTTCTAATTCCAATGTATGTTAGATAATTACTTAATATACTAATCCCACAAGTTACTCAATTATCCCAATATATTTTACACTTACAGCTAACTAAGGGGAATGTGTGATAGATTTCAACATATAATAGCCCATATGCATTAATATATCATATTTCTTAGTACATATAATTGGCCCAAAACTAGGGACTGGACCTCAAAATATTTTTTCAAATCCTTACAAGCAAAACAAGGCATGGAGAAAATCAAAGTCACTAAGCTTGCTCATTAACATCTCACCAACATACTAGAAATCTCCTTACATTTCATTGATAACTACAAGATAATGTTCCCAACCCAAGGAAATATGGTGTAATGTACGCATGTGTCATAATAATGTTTACATGTGGTTCTAAGAAAATCTTTTCTTGTATACCTAAAACTTTGTGATGCATCTCTAACTCTTGCATAACTCTTTCTTGTAACACGTAATGCATGGATAATGAGAAAGAACTATCTTGGTTAGAGGGGGACACCTCTGATATGCTTATAATAAATAGAAGACTCAATAATTACTTGATATATGTTATAATAATATTTATCTCATTCAAATAGATGTATAAGGAGAATATTGGATGGGTAAACTCCTAATCCCAATGTAGGTCAACTCATTGTCTATTGTATAAATTCCACAAGTTAATCATTTGTCCCAATATATTTTACCCATACAACTAAGGGGATATTTGTCATATGTCAAACATATATATTATCCCATATGCATTAATATATCATATACCTTAATACATAAATTGGCTAATAATTCAGATCTAGGCCTCAAATTAATTTTTTAAATCCCTACAACAGAATAAGGCAGGGATAAAATCAAAGCTCTCAACTTGTTCATCAGTGTCTCAGTAACCTACAAAAAATAGACACATTTATCATTGAAAACTACAAGATAATGTTCCCAATCCCAAGGAGAGATAATGGAATGTATGCATGCATCACAAAAATGTTAATATTTAATGCCTAGAAAACTTAGTCTTTTAGTCCATAAAATTATTAACACCACTCTAACTCTGATACCACAATTGATAGGACCTAGGTTCACAAAGCTCTGACACAACTTGTCAGATTTAAGAGCGCACTTGATTACCTTTGTATTAGCAACTAAACACGAAATTTAACCAGAAGTAAAAGAGTAACTAGAAATCAAAAATAGCACAAAATATGAGAGGCAACACACAATTGTATTCAACTCGTTCTAGAAGGAAATTACAATAAAGAGATCACACTCTTTCATCCACTTCGTGGGCATACCAGTAATCTTCCCTCAAGAGTTATCTTCTCTCAATACAGGTCACAACAAACAACTCAAACACAGAGTTGCTGTTCACCTCAACCAGTCAGTATCAATACTGCCAGTACACAAGTACTCAATGTACTCCAAGTAGATCTCCTTGATCTTGCAACAACCTGCATATCCCGGATCTTACTTACCCATGTAGATCTTCTCCCTGATCTTGCAACAACCTGCAGATCAACCTGATCTTACATACCATGAAAGAACCCTTGTGATTCCACCATGCGAAAGAACTCTTCTGGTTCTACACCTTACAATACAGGCCCATGGGTATATTATATAGATCCCATGCATACAATAATTAGATAAGCGGCTCAAGACTAAAATTAGTCTTTAACATGCAAACAACCGGTTTGTTAACAAACTATTCGTGAAACTCGTAGTTTCAGAACTGCACAGGTGACCGACGTCGGTCCCTATCTATCTGGAGGTGATCGACGTCGATCAACTCCTGATCGATGTCAGTTGCTATCTGTCCACCATTGACCGACGTCAGTTGCCCTACCGACATCTGTGACTATGGCACTCAGCGACCTCCATGTTTGCATCCGGGTGAAGCTTTTAGCTCCATAACCTAATAATCTCCCACTTGAAGATAAACAGCTGCACCTGTACCTGTACCAGTACATTGTCTAATCTGTATCCTCGCTTGTATCCCTTTTCAAGATCCATCTTGAAGACCAACCACCACACACCTTGTGGTGCTACACCTGTGACTGAATTTCTCCATTCTCAGCTTACCTTCATCTGCCATTGCTATACTTCCACTCAATCAGAAACCCCTGAGAGTGACCTGTAATAAAAAAACACTTAACACACTCTGTGACCAAGGTGTTAGTGAACCTTGCTCTGAGAACCTCCAACCTCACTCTAATACCAATTGTCAAGATCTAACAAGAACAATTGCTTACTGTTGTGCAAGCAACTAAACACATAATTAATCAGAAGTAATAAGTAACTAGAAACTAGAATCAACAAAGAACAAGAGATACAAGAAACAATGAAAACTTGTGTTAAACTCTTCTCAGAAGGAAATACAATGAATAAATCTCTCTTTCTTCCACACACCTCAGATGTACAGATCTCTTTCCCTCAAGAGTTCTCTCTCACAATTACAAACACAATTCAGCTACTTGAATTGTCTCCCTCATAATTACAAGCTATGAAGATCTATCCCTATTATATAAGATTAGGGATCATGAGCTATGCATTCTCAATCATTAGATACACCTCCTAATCAAAGGTTCAAAATAGCCCTGCCAAAAATAGAAACTCAGACTTACAACTAATAGTTAAACTAATCATGCAAACAATCTATTCTCGCACGAAAATAGACTTTCTGGATGCATAGGTGACCGATGTCGGTCCCTGTTAGTCTGCACATGACCGACGTCGGCCGATCATAACCGATGTCGGTAGCCTCTAGTCGATCCCTGACTGACGTCGGCGACTGTGTAAATCCTGCAACTTTGCATTTGCTTATCCGTGAAGCTTTTAGCTCCACACCTTAACAATTTGAACTTATAATGTTTACAACATTAGACTTTTACACAATCAACTTAAATGTAATATCATTTTGTAATTTTTACAAACACATTTATGTAAAAGTTTAGGAAACATTTTGAAAGTGCATGCTTAGCAACAAAGAAAAAATAAAACAATTTTTCTATGTTATTATCAAATATAATTGATGTATATATCCAATTCTTTTGGATTATGTTTTGATTTTATTGTATGATATCAAAAGCAACAATATATAAAAATATGTCATCATAAAGAAACACATATTATATATTTATACTAACATAAAATCTGTAAATGCATTACCTAAATATGACATCTCTCTTTAAAAAATTCCACAAATTTTTTTTTTTACAATTTATCTTGTTCCCACACATTAACTCGCCACTCTCTTCTCTTTCTATTTTCAAAATAGCCATCTCAAAATGATTAAATACATTTCAGTAAGATTATATAATTTATATTTTTGTAAGATGTTATAGTATTCCTATATCACTCTTAATGTTTTTCAACTTAGTTGAATTCTAAGGTAGTGTCCTATGGAGGGAGCTTAAACTCTTTTTTAATGAACTTGTGGCCCGACGAAAAATTAAAAACACGGAAATGAGAAATTTCAATATTTTTTTAAAAACAAGGATTATGGGTGTTTTAAGGGAGAAATATTAAGTTGGAAGATATTTATCTAAATCTAAATTCATAAATGGATAAATTTTATTTAATATTTTTATATTAATAGAAATATGATTAATGAAAATACAATTAGTTAAGTAAAATAATAATAATAATAAATATAAATTTAGAATTTATATGAATGTAAAATTTTTGTTAATTTTTATCGAATAAATAAAATATTTACATAAAAAGTTTTAAATAAGGTTTAACTAGAAATTAGAGTTGATATGTATAATTAAAAAATCTAAATAAATCTAAAGCTACCTTAAACATCTAAACTAATTGATATATACAAATTTTAAAATTTTATTTTTTTTATCAATTTTTATTTTTTAATGTTTTTTCAATCATTATTTTTAGAAGTTTTGTATGTAAGTTTGAATGGACCTAAAAATATCCACAACTCCTATAAACACTAAAATTAGTTTAATAAATGAATTTAAATTGAAGCCCACATCTAGATCCAAAATACACTATTTTCAAAAATGAAAAAAATCTCAAAAAAATATTAAATTGTATTTTCGGACCCTCAAATGATCATGTACGGCTGTTGAAAGCTTTTAAAAACATACAAAAACAGATAACATTATTTATGATTGAATTGAACTTTCTGAAATGGTCATTTTAATACAAATGAGAGCTCAAATAAAGTTATGGTTCAAAAGTTATGAGCTCAAGAAATTTGAACTCCGCATCAATGGTAGTGTTTAATATCATCTCTTTAAGGAAATAACATGTATTTCTTTTCAAACATGTAGAAAGAATCATATTTCTTATGATAAAATATGTGTTCGAATAGTTGAATAAACAAACCTCTTATTAAAAGGGTTTGACTAAAATCCCCACAAGGAGATATGTTTGACCAAACAATAAAATATAAAAATTTGGGTTTCTGATGTTTGGTGAACCATATGTATGGCCCAAGGATATCCCTTGAAAGTAGTCATTGAAAATTACGTTAAAAAGGAGGTATTTCAAATAATTTACAACAAAAGGAGAAAAGAGACCTTAAATCTAACATAAAAGAGGAATTTCAAATAATTTACAACAAAAGAAGAAGAGAGACCTTAAACCTAATTTTAAAGTGAAGTAATAGGTATTAAGGTCTTAACACGCTTTGTAGTTTTAAATATCAAATTAGATGACAAAGGATTTGAAGTAATAGTTTCATCAAATTATTTAAAAAACATTAAAAAAAAAATAACATTAATATTTAAATAATCATTTCTTATATCTTAAAAAGATCTTATAAATTACTCTTGTAGATAACACTATTATTTATAGTAATCTTCTCCAGATGTCTTTCCCTGTTATGCATGCTTCTAATATTATTCAATTGCATCTTTTAAGTAAACCTAACAATAACGTGATGATATATAATTTATTTCTCAAAAAAAAACATTAATTTTTCGATAAATTTTTAAAATTATATAAAAATATAAATGAAAATACAAATATTAATAATCCATATACTCAAAATGTTGAGTAAGTTGGCTTAATACTCCATTCTGGATTTCTACACTTTTTAATTAACCCATTTTTCCAACATTTAAAATAAATATCCAATATCCACCTTTTTTTTTTCAATAACAAACTCTCTTATTTTTTTAATTAATAAATATGATGAAACCTTTCCAATTAAATATTCTCGCCTTTAAAAAATAATAATAATCATAATCTCATAATATTTTATATTACGAGCCCACCACTCGCCCAAGAGATTTGTCTTATCATTCATTGTTTTGTCGGTAGTGGTAGTCAAGCCAGACGTTTTGTTTTTATGCCATGTTTTTTCTTTTTTTTTTTAACAATAGGTGATGGGTGGCTTGCTTTAATGTGTAATTTTCCATTTCGGGAAAGATTATTTGCCAAATATGTGGCCTATATAAATGGTCGTATTCATTTTCATTGGTTGTTTGACACTTCACTCTAAGACTCACTAGGAATGTATTGGCAAGTCAACATCTTATTATAGTTTAATAAGACTAAAAAATAAAGAATTATAATTAAGATGATATTTTTTCCTTGGTTTAAAATGAGTCTATTTGCACCATATGAGCACATTGGAACATTCTAGAACTATATAACATCTTTAAAACAATTCTTATTACCGACATGAATTTAAAAAATAAGACGTGTTATTATTGTAATCACTTTATTCGAGCTAATGTGTTAATCAATTTAGGAACAATGGAAAATTGAAAGAAATACCTTATTAGTTTATAAGGTATTTCATAGTGATAATTTTGTTGATATTGGATGTATGAATCTATTTTTATAAATTTGTTTAGAACTCAAAGTTAGTGTTTATATATATATATATATATATATATATATATATATATATATATATATATAAAAGTGGAGGGTTTGGTGTTGTTTGCATGTATGTTTTTACATCATATGTTTGATGATAGTAATTGTATAATCTCTTGTTCCTTTGTCATATTATCAATTTTTATAGATTAAGACAAGATTTTTGGTTTAAATGTGTATTTATTGCACTGAGTTGGCTTCCCCCTCCACCTTTTGGGAAGCTTTTTCACATTCCTTATTATAAATGGCTGCTGCCACTCATTCTGCATCATTTGATGCAAGTGTTATTGGTGGTAGCAATAACAAAAATGGTGCCGAAGCAAGCATGAAAATTTGTTTTGAAGGTTTATCACGAGGTAATTCTCTTGAACCAGACACGATTGTGCCTATTGTAGTGTTCGAATTACTTGAGTTTGATAAAGCTTGCAACTATTTTGAAAACTTTACTTTTGTTGCTTATTTTGTGGATCGAGTCCCCCTAAAGAGCCTTAAATCAAGCCAAAATCAAAATCTGAGTCTGGATTGAGTTCCCTGGGTTGCCCTTGCCCTTGTGGAATTTTATAGACCACCTTATCAAGCTGTTGGGGCATTTTTTTGCCATGAGCAGTCTAAATTTTATGCCACTCACCCCCAATGAAGGGTCTACGTTGAGATCGACCTTGCTAAGGCTCTCAAAGATTCTATTGATATTCAAGTCGATGATAACCATTTCACACAGCGAGTGTTGTATATAAATTTTCCAATTACCTACTTTCATTTTCATTCATCTTCCCACATGATTATGGAATGTCCTCTCATGGTCCCCACATCTGCCATGCCCCAAGAACATAATTGGTCTGACCCAAAACCCTCAACTGGGACCTCTAACAGGTGGACCACGGTCACTAACTATAAAAATTCTTTTGCTAGAGAACCTAACAGGAACAATGTTTCTCAGCCATCACAAGTCCTCATCACTACTGTTGTTCCAACTAAATATCTTCCATCTCCATAGCCTCAACCACCTCAACCCAATTCACGCTCGCCACAAGAATCTACCACCATAGTGCCTCTGTCAGCGTCTACTACGTTTGCCTCTCTTCATAACCCCTTTTGGGGGTGAATGACTCAGATTCTCCAAACCTTGTTACCTTCAGCCATAAAGTTGTGCTATGTCAATCCTCTAGCCCTTCACCCTCAGGTGAAGATGAATATGGGTTGCATAAACAATAACTGTTTACTTTAGGAGATTTCAGAATCCTGACTAGTGCTTTCAACAGGGTCTCAACCCTCTCAGACCTCACAAAAGAGGGAGATATGAAACTTGATAGTTCTCCATGTTAGTGTATTCATGGAATGTGAGAGGTCTTATTGATCTGACACGTAAGTATTGTTGACCATTTTTTGCCCAACAGGACAAAAATTGATCCCCTTCTATCCCTGCTATTCTGGGCCATTCCATTTTTTTATTTTGCATGAATCTAGCGATTTATACAAACTCTGCAGAGCTTGGATTTCTATCAACTCAGCAGTGAGGTTTTCTACGGACTTCACAGAGATTTCTACGAACTCTGCAGGTGTGGTCTTTTGGCAGATGAAGAACCAATCAAAGAGTGCAAGGTTTTACAAAGCTTCTTCCGACTCTTGTCTAAATAAATTCATAAGGAAAGAGAGCTAAAGTGGTTCAATGACATAATCTTTCCAAGAGTGGCATCTTTGAACCATTGAACCATTGAACTGGTTCAATGCCTTGGTTCAATGCAAAGTTCAATCGACAAAGTTCATCGTTTGGTTCAACGCCTTGGTTCATCGACAAAGTTCAACACAAAGCTCATCGGTAGGTTCAATCAAATACTTCAGTTCATCGACTTGGTTCAACACTTTGGTTCATTGTGTTGGTTCAATCAGATGATTCAACAAGCTTGGTTCAACACTCAGTTTAAGCCTTGGTTCAACAACAACCGTTTGAACCATTGAACCGGTTCAATCAATTGGTTCAACGGTTGGTTCAAAGGAACTGTTCAATCAAAGGTTTAAGCATCTTGAAGGACAGGTGCCCTTGCGGAGGGTAGTTCTAGGTTCAAGAGCCCTTGCGGATGGTAGGGAGCACTTCAAAGAGGCCGCAAAGGTAAGACCTTTCGGAATTTTGTTAAGGCAAAGGAATAATTCCTTCAAACTTTTTGTCTGAAGAAATTTGAAAAGTTGTGAGCTCAAAAAAGGGACTCAAGGAAAATTCTAAAGGCAAGGTGATGAGACAATTCTCACAAATTTTTTGTCCACAAGAAAATTGTCTAGAAAAAAAGCCTGCGGGGAAGAAATCCGAAGGAAAAGAGTCTACAAAAAAGGCCGAAGCGGGAAGCTGACAGAAGGTCCAAGGGGCGATGGGCCCGTGAACGTCATTTTTTTAGTAGGAGAATAGCCATCTGGTTTTTTTAAATGCTTGAGCACCAACCAAAAAAGGGCCGAATGAGCTAGAAAGCGACAAAACCAGAGAAAGCTAGAGTGCAAAAAGTGCCAAGTGGAAACCTCAGAAGGCTTTGACATGCCTTCTCTAAAAGAATAAAAATGTGCCATGTGTCCCCTACAGAGCTAGGTAGAAGCTGACAAGTTTCAACACCCACCATCTCTCTCTTTTTTGTCTCGCAAAAACTGTGGTGGGCCCTCGATGAATTGCTAAAGAGAGCGGAAGCCGCCATGCATCCTTTTTCACAGAACTCTCCAAAGGTGTTTGAATCTTCTATAAATTTAGTAGACGCTACCACGTGTCCTACCTATTTTAGTAGTGGAACACACCACGTGTCACTTATTGGAATCAGTGAAAAAAAACCAAGGCAAGCAGGAAAGACACGAATAAATTGTCAAGAATAACGACGGACCTAAGGACGTAAAATTTGTGGAAGTAAAGTAGCTGTTGATCTTCACAAACTCAAGAGCAAACCCAAAGGAATTCAAAGGCTTAAAGGCAAAAGAAGGACCAAGTGCAAAAATGGACAAAGCAATCCAAGTGGCAAAAGAAGGCATCAACTCAAGCAGTTACTTTAGTAGGTGATACAGTGTCTACGAATTGATCATTAAGAGGCGCAAATGGCTAACGACGTGACCTGATTTCTTCATTTTGAATTAATGAGTAGACAAGCCACACAATAACCTTGAAGGAGTAGTTTATTCACAAGAAAGAAGCATGGCCATGTTTTCTCATTAATGTTGGGATGCCAAAGTCAAAGCAGGAACCGATAATCAAACAGCTTCCTCTTCCCAAGGCTCAGAGCGTACATGGGCTAGCTTGCAAAAAAGGTGCCAAGTTCTCTTCCCCTTTCTCTATATATTATAAAATTTCTCATTTGAGAATAATCCACTCTCTTAGCCTTAAAGTAAAACTCTGCCCAAAAATCTCTCGGGCTTGTAAGGCAGAGCTCTGCCAAATTTTACCTTGAATCAGGACTTAGCATTTTTACCTCTATCTGGACTTACACTTTAAAGTATATGTCTATGTTCTTCTTTTGTGTTAAGTCATTGTTTTTCATGCTTTTCACAGATTGATTACAGCATGTCCAGTGCATTATGAAGTCTCTTTTCTGCAGGTCTGCCAGAAGTGTCTATAGCAAGAATATAGGTGCATGTGAATAGGTTGTCAAAGTGTGTCATAGAACACCTTTGCTAGTTCCTTTCTCCCTATATCTCTATAGACCCCTGACTCATTGAAATAAAAGAGTTTCCCATGTCAGATGAAGTGTATGGGTGCTTTTTCCTAGTGAAAAGTGTATGTTCGGGCCTGAGTGGATCAAACTTTTCTCATGTATCGCCTTTTCATTTTTTAGGCTTAGGTTTTGTTTTCAGCATCTCTCTCTCCCTTTTCATCCCCCCTTTTTCATTTATTTGTTAGCGGTAACAGAAACTAGGGCCTAAAAAATACATCAGAGGGAGCTAGCCCTTATCTAGAGACTCTCCCCTCCAGCTTCGTCGATCCCACAGGCAAGAGGGGAGTTTCCATTGTTGCGTGTGGAAGGGCGGGAGCTAGGCATCTTGGCCCCAGGTGCAATCCATTGCGCCAACAATTTTTGGCATGCCCGGTGGGACCAACTGGGACAAGTTGTGTCCATAGAGTTGAAGAATTTTTTGTGTGTTCTTGAACTAACTAGCCTTTGGAGGCTTTTACATCAACACCAATGGCGACTCTGAGTTGAATCAGCTAGTTAAGCAGTCTGGTGCCATCAAGAAATCTTATTTTTGTATGCATAATTCCTTTGCATAGAATCATGGACCTTGTATTCCTTCATAATACCATGATCAAGCTCAGAACATTTATGCAATCAACTCAAGCAGCCATCCTAGTTGCCTTTCAACAAAAAGGGAAAATTCCAATTCTGAGGTCTTTCACCCTGATAGCACGCTCTTGACCTGGAAGGAAATAGTGGAATCATGGGGCAGGAAAGAGGAGAAGCAAGGTTTTGCTCAAAACCTTGAAGAAGATAAAGTTGCTCCTACCCACCATGATGATTCCTATGATCTCCAAGAAAGGCTCTTCCAAGAAGACATAGCCAGGAGAATTGCAGAGATGGAATCCAGAGAGAGATTCAATGTGTGATGGACGGTTCAGACCCAATGGCACATTCCATGTCTGAACACATCCCATCTACACACTCCAAGAGAGTTATCAGGCCATACCTGATATTGATGAAATTCTAGCCAAATGGAAGAAGGGAAATCATTCGATTCTATCTCAAGGACTGCCTCCCCTTCCACATGGTTTTTCCACTTCACCCCTTCTCAAGGAGGAACCTGTTTCGCAGGAGGCGAGCGAGGAAGAAAAGATCCAATTTTCAGCTCTTCAAGAGGATATCATGAGTGACAATGAAGAAGAAATCATCATCGATGATCCTTTGAAAGACATCATCAATAATGGAGAAGACACATGGCATGCATACATGCAAATGTTCTAGCAATACGAGAAGGAACTTAAGCATGGTGAGCTCTCTTCCCCTTTGTTTGATGAACATCCTTGTTGCTTCGATGAGGAGGATGATTATGCTAAGGAGCCTAAGTTGGAGGAGGATTAGGAGAATATCTTTGAACATCTAGAGATCTTGATCTTTGAGGAGGAAAAGGAGAGGTCTGTCTTCCTTGAGGAAAACTTTGAAGAAGAAAGTTTTAAATAGAGAGGTGATGTTTTGTGGGATGAGCAGTCAATTTTTTATTCCATTTCAAAAATCACCATAGTCACCCTTCTTCAAGAAAGCCAAGAGGAAGCAGAGGATGATTTTGATAGGATCTCCAACGAAGCAGAAGGAAACAAGTCAAACCATGATGCATTACAGAGGGACTATGCACAACAAAGGGCTTATGGTGATGAGCCAACAGCCACATATTTCTTGGTGATGCGCACTAGCATGAAGGACCAACATTCAACAAGCTTCCAAGAACAAAAGGAATACATGTATGTTGGAGGCATGTTTGATTCTGATCCACTCAGATGCAAGCCAATCCAAGTGACAGGCAAGAGGAGCAGGTCACCAAATCTCCTTTTCATTCAGCCACTTGTCTGGCACCATAAGTCTTCTTGCCAGGAAGGGGACTTAAGAAGTTTTCCCTTTGATCCAAGAGGGAGGAAAATATTTCTGGTTAGCTGTATATAGTAGTTTGCTTTTAGTTGTTTTTCCTACTTTCCCTAAGTGTAGTTTGCACAAGTAGTGTTTTTAGTCTAGTGTGTGTTTTCCTTTGTGTGTGGGGTAAAAGGCTCATGATTGATTCTTGGATCTTTTGGGGCTGTGGCTAACTTTGTTCAAAGATGCATCTGACTTCATGCCCAATGGACTTAAAGGAAATCAGTCTCTAAGCATAGTAGGCATGCTTCCCCTAGGAGTCACCAATTTGTTGACCATTTTTTGCCCAACAGGCTAAAAATCAATCCCCTTCTATCCTTATTATTCTGGGCCATTCCATTTTTTGATTTTGCATGAATTTGGTGATTTATACAGACTCTAAAGAATTTCTACGGACTTTGCATAATTTCTACAGACGCTACAGGTCCATTTCTACGGACTCTGTAGAGCTTGGATTTTTACGGACTTAGCAGTGAGGTTTTCTACGGACTTCACAGAGATTTCTATGAACTTTGTAGGTGTGGTCTTTCGGTAGATGAAGAACCAGTCAAAGAGTGCAAGGTTTAACAAAGCTTCTTTGGACTCTTGTCCAAAGAAATTCATAAGGAAAGAAGGCTAAAGTGGTTCAATGACATAATCTTTCCAAGAGTGGCATATTTGAACCGTTAAACCATTGAACAGGTTCAATGCCTTAGTTCAACACAAAGTTTAATTGGCAAAGTTCATCATTTGGTTTAATGCCTTGGTTCATCAGCAAAGTTTAACACAAAGTTCATCAGTAGGTTCAATCAAATGGTTCGGTTCATCAACTTGGTTCATCGCGTTGGTTCAATCAGATGGTTCAACGAGCTTAGTTTAACGCTCGGTTTAAGCCTTGGTTCAACAACCATTTGAACCATTGAAATGGTTTAATCAACTAGTTCAATAGTTGGTTTAAAGGAGCAGTTTAATCAAAATTTCAAGCCTCTCGAAGGATAAGTGCCCTTGTGGAGGGTAGTTCTGGGATCAAGAGCCCTTACGGAGGGCAAGGAACACTTCAAAGAGGCCACTAAGGAAGCCACAAAACTAAGACCTTTTAGAATTTTGTTAAGGTAAAGGAATAATTCCTTCGGACTCTTTGTCTGAAGAAATTCCTTTCAAAAAGTTTCAAGCTCAAAAAAGGGACCTAGGGAAAATTTTGAAGGCAAGGTGATGAGACGATTCTCGCAAACTTTTTCTCCACAGGAAAATTGTCCACGAAAAAAACCCGCAGGGAAGAAATCTAAAGGAAAAGAGTCCACAAAAAACCCTGAAGTGAGAAGCTGACAGAAGGTCCAAGGGGCGATAGGCCTGCAAACCTCATTCTTTTAGCAAGAGAATAGCTATTTGATTTTTTTAAATGCTTGAGCACCAACTCGAAAAGGGTCGAAGGAGTTAGAAAGTGACAAAACCAGGGAAAGCCAGATCGCGAAAAGTGCTAAGTGGCAACCTCGAAAGGCTTTGACATGCCTTCTCTAAATGAAGCAGAACATGCCATGTGTTCCTTGCAGAGCTTGGTGGAAGCTAACAAGTGTCAACACTCGTCGTCTCTCTCTCTCTTTTGTCCTGTGAAAACTGTGGTGGGCCCCTGACGAACTGCTAAAGAGAGTGGAAGCCGCCACGCATCTTTTTCCATATAACTCTTCAAAGGTGTTTGAAACTTCTATAAATTTAGTAGACGCTACCATGTGTCATGCCTATTTCAGTAGTGGAACATGCCACATGTCACTTATTGGAATCAGCAAAAAATAGCCAAGGCAAGCGGGAAAGACACGAATAAATTGTCAAGAACAACGACGGACCCGAGGATGTAAAATTTGTCGAAGTAAAGTAGTTGTTGATCTTCACAAACTCAAGCACGAACCCAAAGGAATTTAAAGGCTTAAAGGTAGAAGAAGGACCAAGTTTAGAAATGGACAAAGCAGTCCAAGTGGTGAAAGAAGGCGTCGACTCAAGCAACTACTCCAATAGGGGATACAGTGTCTATGAATTGATCATCAAGAGGCGCAAATAGCTAATGGCGTGACCCAATTTCTTCATTTTGCATTAATGAGAAAAAAAGTTGTGTAATCGCCTTGAAGGAGTAGATTGTTTGCAAGAAAGAGGTGTGGCCATGTTTTCTCACTAATGTTGGGACACCAAAGTCAAAGCAGAAATCAACTATCAAATGGCTTTCTCTTCCCAAGGCTCAGAGTGCACATGGGCCAACTTGAAAAAAAGGTGCCAAGTTCTCTTCCTATTTCTCTATATATTGTAAAATTTCTCATTTGAGAAGAATCCCCTCTCTTAGCCTTAAGGTAAAACTCTGCCCAAAAATCTCTCGAGCTTGTAAGGCAGAGCTCTGCCAAATTTTACCTTGAATCAAGACTTAGAATTTTTACCTCTATCTGGACTTGCACTTTAAAGTATATGTCTATGTTCTTCTTTTGTGTTAAGTCATTGTCTTTCATGCTTTTCACATATAGATAACAGCATGTTCAGTGCATTGTGAAGTCTCTTTTCTACAGGTCTGCCAAAAGTGTCTATAGCAAGAATATAGGTGCATGTGAATAGGTTGTCAAAGTGTGTCTCAAAACACCTTTGCTAGTTCCTTCCTCCCTATATCTCTATAGACCCGTGACTCACTGAAATAGAAGAGTTTCCCATGTCAGATGAAGTGTATGGGTGCTTCTTCTTAGTGAAAAGTGTATGTTCAGGCTTGAGTGGATCAATTTTTTTTGGTGTATTACCTTTTTGTTGTTAGGCTTAGGTTCTATTTTTAGCATCTCTCTCTCCCTTTTCATCACCCCCCCTTTTTGATTTATTTGTTAGCGATAGGAGAAACCAGGGCCTAAAAGATACATCAAAGGGAGCTAGCCCTTATCTAGAGACTCTCCCTCCAGCTTCGTTGGTCCCACAAGCAAGAGGGGAGTTTCCATTATTGCGTGTGGAAGGGTGGGAGCTAGGTGTCCTGCCCTTGGGTGCAATCCACTGTGCCAACAAGTATATGGTTAGGAACAATTGTCAACTCTTTTCAAACATGAAGATTTTATGCTTACAAGAAGTCAAGATTGTTTACTTCATACTCTACACTATGGCTTATGTGATCTAGCCTGTGGTCATCTGTTAGGCCACTCATCATGAGTTTGCAAAGGAGGAGTTGTGACCTTATTGGCACCATAGTTGTCCTGACACATCATCTCATGGGGGTCTGACCCCTTAAATCAAGTGATTTGGACACTTTTTGATTTTAACAACTGCATAATTGGGTTAGTTAATCTTTATGTTTTTAATGATGTTGTTGAACGTACCTTATTATGTAGATGGTTGGCTAACTCACTTTTAGATGCTCACTGGATTCTTTGTGTTGATTTCAATATGGTAGAATCACCTGAAGACAAAGAAGGGCAACATCCCATGAGGTAGTGTGTAGGAGAACATGAGGCATGGTTTTCTCTACATAATAAACTCAAGGTGTTTGACCCTAATCATAATTGGAAGAAAGATTTGCACTCACCCTGGTTTACTTGGTCTAATTTTTTCCATGTTGAGGATAGGGTGCTCAAAAGGCTTGATTAGGCTCTGTTAGCCAAATAAGATCTATTTTATTTTTCACCTATACAAGACTGACCAGTCTTGGCTATACCAAACACCTTTCTATCTGACCATCTTCCCATTCGCTTCAATGTTGATTGGACTACCCCTCAAGTTTGGGTGCTTACTACCCAATTTTACCTCGACACTGCCCATCTCAAGCATGAACATACCTTCAATCACATTAGCCGTACATGGAATCTTGCCCCAAGACCCACCGAGTCTACTGGATGGATTATGTGGTGGTATAATGTTATCAAACATACTGCCACTTTCCTTAGAATATATGGCAAATAGGATGCCTCTTTTAGAAGTTGTATTCATCATGCCACCAATCAAGAATTTATCAGAGCCTCCTAAGGGATAGAAGCCTCACCTTTGAATGTGCAATTACAGGCTTGTATAGTTAAATGGAGGCACAAACTCCAAGTTACTAAAACTTACAATGCCATAGGAGCTCATCTGCATGCTAGAATCCATTGGCTCAAAGTGGGTGACAATGACCAAGGAATTCATTATCCTACTTTAGTCTCGACAAGTGTCTAATAGGATCAAGGAAATTAAAGGTGTAGTTGGGCACCTGACCAAGTTACCAGAGGTACTGTAGGAATTTATGGCTCACTTCCAAGAGGTGTTCACTGCTCAACCAGATACTGCTACCAGACAAGATGTTCTCACCCAACGTTTAGAAGTTTTGCCCTATAAGCTTTTAGAGGCCTAAAGAGTTGCTTGTGATTGACTTCTTAGTCTTAATGATCTTAAGGAACCTATTTCATAAATGGGCACTGACAAGGCTCCTAGAATTGATGGGTTTTTGTGTGAGTTTTACCTTACCTTATGGGACATTGTGGGCCCTGACCTTCATCAAGTTTACCTTGAAGCTATGCATACCAATTCTTTGGGGACTCAAATTAATCAGGGTAATATTACATTCATTCCCAAATCTAAAGACCCAAAAAATTTGACCAATTGGAGGCCTATCACTCTATTGAATGTTTCCTATAAGATAATTGTCAAAGCATTAATTCTTAAGATCAAACATATCCTTCCTCTCATTGTGACGAGTGAACAAACTAGTTTCATTCAAATTCGTAATATCCTAGATAATGTGATTGTTGTTTGGGAAGGCATTGAATGGGCTAGAACTTTCAATCAAAAAGCTCTTTTTGTCAAGATTGACTTTGAGAAAGCCTATGACCACATAGAATGGCCCTTTATCACCACCAAGTTGTAGGCTCTTAGCTTTGGACCAAAATTGTTACACACTGTTAACATGTTCTTTTAGGATGCTAAAGCATGCATCACCATAAATGGTGCCCAGTCTCACAATTTTGAGCTTCATAGATCAATCAGAAAAGGTTGCTTGCTTGCTCCTACCTTTTATGTGCTTGTGTTAGAAGGTTTTAATTACCTTTTAGCTAACTATACTTCTAGGGGGATATTTAAAGGTATCTCTCTTCCTGCCTCAGATCGTCAATTGGTTAATGGTCACTTGGTGGATGACTCCTTTCTTACTCTCCAAGAAGATGAAGAGTCAATCAGGAATGCCATGTAGTGCCTTGATATTTTTTATTTGGCCTTAGGATATTCCATCCAATGGATAAAGACCCAATTGTATAGGCAATCTCTATCTCCTTAACCCCCTTGACTTGAGGTGTACTAATGGCAATGGATCCTCCCTAGGGTTCAATTTAAATTCTTTGGCATCCCTTTTGCCTTTTGGGCCTCCCATACTGATCTTTGGTCTTATGTCATACAAAGGGTTGAAAACAAAATTGCTTACTAGATTGTTAAACCTCTTACTCTAGCTGAGAAATTTTAGATTTGCTTTAAGGTCTTGGTTACAACTCATGTTTACTATTCTTCTTGTTGGGCCTCTTCTAACGCTTCCTATGGCAAGTTGGAAAAAATTCTTTGTGACTTCCTTTGGGCCAATTTTGAAGACTATCAATGGTTTCAAAGAGTGTCTCAAGCCATTTATTGTAAGCCTAAGGAAGCAGGTGGCCTGGGCCTTATTGACATTAAGCTCTAGGGCATTGCTCTCAGTGTCAAGTGGATTGACATTAAGATCCTTATCAAAAATTACATTGCTCAAGGATCTTCTCTTGGTAGAAAGGCATGGTGGGGGATTGGCATGCATACCCTTCTCCTCACCCCTGTGGCTATGAAAATCATTGGCTCTTTTGTCATACAAAGCATATAGCAGGCCTAGGATAAACTTAAGTCTCACTTGGTCTGGGTTGGAAGTGGATTTTGGATTGGCCTTTCTATTAATTCTCATTCTCTTTGGTGGTCTCTTATTCTCAATTTCCATAATGTTCCCTTTGCCTTGGTGCCTTGGATAAAAAGTCTTAGGCTTTTTCAAAAGGGTATTCAAGACATTGTTGATCTTTTCTGTAAGATATCTTAGTACTGGTTACCCTGGGAGATTGTGAAAGATAAGTTTTAGCTTAGCAAAGAGGATAAATAATCTCTTTTTGAAATTTAGAATGCCATACCTAATGAGGATCTACACAAAATTGGAGTGTCCTCTCTCACCCCATGGTGGAAGGATTGAAATTGGCCTACTACCACTCCTTTTTGTTGTTATTCCCCTAAGTTGGTATATAATCTTTTTGCTCCCCAGCATATCGATACTTAGGTAATCAATCGATGGTGGAGTCTTAACTCTCTTCACCATGTCTATTTGAGGAGATTCAATAATATTTGAGGGGCTCTGTTGGACCCTAAAAAATCTCACTTTCTCTAGTGAATTATGTATCACGAGCTCCTTATTGGAGACTGGCTAAAGTAGATGGGGGTTCTTAATCCCACTTGTCATGCTTTCTATCACCCATAAACCATTAAACATCTTTTTTGGTTTTGTCCCCATGCTCAGTCTACTTGGAGATGGATTCACTCTCTTTTTTAATTATTCAAGTCTAAAATGTTCACCTAAAAAATGGCTCTCTTGGGGAACTCAGCCTTACTACCTATAAGATACAATAGATTTTGACAGATTTTTTGTATTGATATTTTATTTTAGATCTGGAAGTCTAGAAATAAATTTTGTTTTAATCATGAAGCTATGGAAATTGGTTTTTCAATTTACAATAAAATTAATGTGATATCCAATGTTACCCTTTAGATCTAGATCTAGACAGAGAAAGTGTAATTGGAGCTTCACCACTTATAGGGGCTATTGGATCCTTTGGGTAATACCCTTTGTGTTGTTAGTCGGGAGTCACCCAATCACACTCCTCCTCAAGGACGTGGATGTGGTGGTAAAGTCTACCATTCATGGTCTCATAACTGTAGGTCCTAGATTTGGAGGAGCTCCTCTCCCCACTCTCACTGGCCACTCCTCGACATGGTTTGTCTCATCATGAAAATGGTGGTCAAGGAGGCTGGGTGACTCCCCAGTAGGACAAGCTTCTGCACCTTGCGCTTGCCATTTTTTTGCCTCCATAGAATCCTAAACAGCTTCAACAAACTCAAAATCAATAAAACAATGGGTGGGATCCTCTTACCTTAGATGAGGACCTCCCAGCTGATGGGAGGTGGGGAGGGAAGCCTCCATCAACTCCGTCGCCTCCACCACCTGCTACCATTTTCACTGTTGTTGCTTAAGGATATGGTTTTCTGGTTGTGTTCTATCTTTTTCTTTTTCTTTTTTGGTTAATGTACACATGTTAGACTTTCTGGCTAGCTTGGCCTTTTAGTTGCTTCTGTTGCTTTCTTGAGGCTTATTTAGCCCGGTATGCTTTTGAGGTGTGACTTTTCCACCCACTATTTTTATATGACTAATTGTATGTTATTTTGTAAGTTTTTATATAATAAAATGCACTTTTCAATTAAAATATGTGTGTGTGTGTGTGGGGGGGGGGGGCAGGGGGGGCGGGGGGCGGCGGGAGGGGGATAGCTTGATAATATATATTATTATCATCTATGATAATTCAATTACAATTTATTTAATATAAAATTAAATTTTGATAATGACATAAATTAAAATTAAATAGTTTTGTATTTTGTGATGACAAATATTATTTTTTTTTAATATTTTCCTTTATAAAAAAAGATAAAAATAAACCAAACCAAATAAATGGTTATGTTTTAAAATATTTAGGATACATTTCTCAATATATGGAAGTAGATTTCAAAGGGAAATTACAGATGTGATCAATGCAAAGAAAAAAAATTGAGTGTCATCATGAAGGTTGAAAGTGATTTTAAAGATAAAAATAGTTATAAAAAGAAAATATAAAATAATGAATTTTATCATATCAAAAGAGTGGGAGCCAAGACAAGGCACCCAACATTGGGTTCAATATTATGGAGACAATAGGGGCTGCATATCAATTTTGGAGAAAATAATTTCTTAAATAATTATAATATCTATTGTTTAAATGTCTTGAGCAGTTTTTTTCCATTCTGTCCCCTCCTCTTACTACTACTCAAACATGTTTAGCAACTATTTTTCATTTTGTCCCCTCTTACTACTTGATGTAAGAGCATCCTTGTGCATAATAAATATTGCATCGTTAAAAAATATAGAAGAGACAAAATAAATTTTGGAAGTTGTCTGTAATTCTGTGTTTTTATACTTGTGTCTTGAAGTTCTATACAACCCTTGTGCATATTTAAGGATACTTCCCTAAAATTTTTTTGATGCATATAACTCAGAGCATAAGAGAATAAAAAGACTAATGATTTTTGAAAATTAAGAAGTCTTGTGGAAGTTTTAATTTAATCTTTTGTAAGTTATGCACAACAAATTGGAATTTTTTTGATAGAGAACTAAAGTTGATGTTTTGTGAAATTGGGTAACTTGTGCATTTTTGATATATTCTGAAGAGAATTCATCAGATAAAAATTCATGTTTGGAAAGGTTTTGCATAACCTTGCACATTTCCTTTGATGCACAAACTTCACTTGAAACTGTTGTGACTTGAGCTTGTAATGTTTAAGATCCACACAATATCTTTATGAAAAAGATTCTTGTGAACCATTCAAATACCATGTGGTATTCAAAAGACAATATGTGGTAGATTGGGGAATCAATCTATTGAGTAATGATTTTTTGGTATGACACACATTTGATCTAGTTTTTTTTCGTTAAATCCCAAAGTGTCACATGATGGAGAATAACAATACCAACAATTTGTAGAGCATAATTGAATGGAATCTAAATCATCACACGATGATGAAACTTTTCTAACAGCTGGATAAGGGAATAATTTTAACTTCCTACATATTTATTGTTTACATGTCTATATGAGGTGTGAGCATCTTCGAGCAAGGGGGTTGGTCATTGAATAAGGCATCAATAATTTTTAAAAATTTGTGAGATAAGGCAGATTAATGAATAAATCCACAAAGACTATGAGTTAATGATATATACAAGAAATGATCCCAACTAGAGAGAACCAAGTCTATTTTATGTAGATATTTTTTTGAGTTATTAGCTAATAAAATAAGATATGTCGTAATTTATCTCTAGAGATATTTTTTTAATACTACAAGTAGTTTGTAAATTATATAATTAGAAAGTAGGTGTATGTGCAATTTTTAATTCTTTCATTGATTTCAATAAAGTTTTCGTTTATTGCATATTGTTTTTGTATATAGAACTATAATTCGATCTATTTTTTGTGATCAATCAGTTTGTTGAATTGTCTATATCCATCCTTCATTAGACCCCCTAATGTTGGTATCAAATCAAGGTTATCTTTGTAGGTAAGCATGTGAAAATTACATTGACCATAGTTAATTTTTTAACATTTATGAGTGTGAAACGAAATCAATGAAGGCATATTACAATAAAAATAATGTTGGTTAGAAGGTGTAGCAATTGTTACTAATTAACAAGAAAATATATGATGGTAGAAGATTTTTCGCTTAGAGAGCACCAAGAGTAACCAATGTGTGAATAATTACATATTTGGTTGAGTTAATGGGAGGAATGTAAGTTTGTCTGGAAGCTATGGAAAAAACACAATGCAATAGAGCTATGGTGGATGGTGAAAGTGGAAATGAAGTCATAAAAGAAGCCTATGATATCAAGGTATAAGAACTAGAAGATGAAATAGAATGTATGTTCCTATGAGTAGTTGCAATAATACAAAGTAATACATAGAACTAGACACTCTGATATATTTTGCTAGATTGTCTTAAATTTCTCATTGATTGGTTCACTGAGTTTGAATAATATTTTGATTAAGAACAAATGGAAGATGCAAAAAAGGTGAAATTTTAATATATGAATTTGAAGGGTCACACATCCTAATGGTGGAAGCATGTGTAAATAAAAAGATTTACAAGAGTTAAAATGAGAACCAAGACTTTGGAAAGACTAGTTGAAAAACATAAATATAATTTTTTTGTCCGATTACCAATTCAATTAATTTAATAAACTATAAAACTTGATAAAAAATGAGATGATTTTAAATATTACATCAATGGGTTTATAGAATTCACCATCAGAGTAGGTTACGTTGAAGATGAAACTATGAATATTTAATGGTACATAAATGGATTTTATATTTCCATTCAAGATGAGTTTGGTATGATTCAAAATCATTCAGTTAAGGAATCCTATTAATACACACTGTAAATTAAATACTGAGAATAATTTGTTATGAAGACAAAAAGACATAGCACAATGGAAATGAAATTTATCATGTGTGTGAGGGAAAAAAAATGGTAGATGACACTATACAAGAAAGAGAATTGAGTAGTTATCAAATTAAAACAATTGCACAAAGAGGTAGAGGATAGCCTAATACATGTAGAGGATAAATATTATGGGTGAGTTTGAGTCCATGGATTCAAGAGTAAATGCTTTAGATGTGGAGAAACAAGGCATACATAATTTAAATGCCCACATGTGCACACAATGATTGCAGTAGGATAAATGATGTGAATATGAATATTGTCATAGATGATGAGATTATTGTATCGTTTAACCAGGCAAAGGATCCAAAGATAAGAGAAACTCTGATGAATAGGGTGTTACTGAAATCAAAAAAGGTGAAAAATATTTCAGCGTAGAGGAAGAATAGATTCAAAACAAAATTTATTGTTGATAGTGGTAGCACATATAATATTATTTCTATAAAATAATGCGTACATATGTGTGTGTATGTGTGTCTGTAGACACACACACATGACAATATTTTATATAATATAAATGTTAGGAATTAGTTTTAACATGAGTAAATAAATATACTGTATATTTATTAATGAGTTGGTGAAACAATTTTTAAATTATTTTTAGATGTGAGAGAATAAAATTTGTTAGAAAAACCAACCTAAATTTATGTTAGGAGAAGTTAGTTATTAGTTGTTAGAACAACTATCTTTTTTATAAAGTGAATGGTTATACGACCATTCCTATGTAATTTTAATAGTTTGATTAATAATTTGTTCGAGGTGATTGATTGAATCATCTTTGTACCCACTCGAGCTTCGACTCTTCCTTTCAGACTATAGTTTAAAAACTATATTTGGTATTAGAGTAGGTTTTGTGTGACCTCTTTTAGCATTGTTGTTTTACTCATTCATTGTTCTTGTCAAAACAATTCAATGACCAAGAAGTGCAAGCCACTTGCAACAGTCATTATTTTTTTCATCCACCATTCTTGCATATTGACAATGGTCTAACAGTGCATACCACGTATGAATCCATTGGCTCCACCATCCACTTACATGCTAGTTCACAGCCAACTATCAATTTATCAAGATTCATTTTATGCATAGATAGAATGCTCATTCCCTAAATCCCTCTACATTGATCAAAGCTCACAAGATTAACCTCCCTCACACTTGATACCCAGATCTATAGATTAGCGAAACCATACCTAGTCATATCCTTCTTTGCTTGCAATAGATCAATGTCACCAATGATATTTTCTTGTTCCATTTATTAATAAGTCTTTGGATACATATATCCATATTATTAGGTATTGATCCAAGCATACACAACACTCTTCTCAGCATGTCATGATCTCTCTTCTTGTTCATTAGACTCATGCTCATACTCTAAGTTGATTTAGACCTCTTTTAATATTTTTGGAATGAGTTGATTTCTTTTAAGTTAACTTATGTGATTTTCAAAGAGCTATCAAGTCATCGATGGGAAATCATGAAAGCAAGGTATGATTTAATTTAAATTAATTCCTTTCATAGAAATGTATATATGCAATGTTTAGAATTGTGAATGAGGAAAAATTTAATGGGATAAATATTTAGTCTTATTTTAATACTCGCATTCATAATGAATGAATTTAATGTTTACATATTAATACTTAGAAATAACCAAAGGTTGGTTTAGTTAATAGAGTTTTTATTTTATTGTTGAATTTTAAAAAAATTAATAAATTATATTATCATATATAATTTTAGATTATTAATTATTTTTAATAAACCACTATTCAAAAAAATATATAAAGACTTTTATTATTATCATTTAAATTTGATGACACAAGTTAACTGACCCTTCTACTGCCACATGTATGAGGGAATAATTATAAACTCTCAGTGATTAACTACCTTTCTCTCCATTTGGAATTAATTTCCTCCACCCCCCTTACTCATCGCCCACATTAACTAATACATTGGCCATGCAAATAGAGGGAACTGCCACATAAAGAGCTAATAAAAAATCATTAACTAAAGTTGCACCAATAAGTGCTCAAAATGAGAAAAATATATTTTCATGAAAAAGATTATAAAATGGGAGGATGGATGCATTATAGAGGGGAGGAAAAGGAAGAGCTTGAAGGAGGAGGATGTTTTGAGAGAAGAAAGTGGAGAGGAAAATTGAAAGGTATAAAAAGAGGTCGACGCTTAGGGGAAAGGAACATAGAAGTTAAGTGAGAAAAGGCAAAGGGGGAAGAGAGACGCTTTGGAAGAGAGATCTAAACCTCAAGAGGCAGTGAAATATCAAGTTTTATTTCAATTTTTTAACTCAGTCAAGATCAACACCACCACCATTCTATCATTTGTCTCAATTCAAGTAGATCCACATTCCATTTCAAACAAGGATTTCAATGCATAAGGTAATTATTTTATTTTATTTAAAATTATAAGGTAAAAATTTTGTTTTATTTAAATTATAAATAAATATTTAATTTAATTTAAATTGAAAGTAAATAATTTATTTTATTTAAATGATAAGATAGATATATTATTTTATTTAAAATTGTAAAATAAATATTTTATTTTATTGAAATCAGAAGGTAAATAATTATTTAAATTGTAAGGTAGATATTTTATTTTATTTAAAATTGTAAAATACATATTTTATTTTATTGAAATTAGAAGGTAATTAATTATTTAAATTGTAAGGTAGATATTTTATTTTAATGAAAATTATAAAATAAATTTTTTGTTTAAATTATAAGGTAAATATTTTATTTAGTTTATAAGATAAATATTTTATTTTATTTAAATTGTAAGATGTGTATAATATCTTATTTAAATCATAAGGAAAATATGATGTAATTATTTTTATAAGACAAAAATAGAATGTTTTTTTTAAGTATTACTAGAAACAAAATGATACCGCTACTTTTTGTTAGGGAAAGTAAATGATTTTTATAGCATTAAATGAATGAGTTCTATTTTATATATACTTAGGTATAAATCTGTGAAATACATTTGATTTAGTTTGTAAGTTACATGAGATTATGAGAATATTTAATTAGATACATGAAAATTACCATAAGGCAATCTAAGTTATAATAAAACAATATTCTGAGTGGACCTTTACTTTCATTGTTGTTGAGCTTTGATGATGAATTTGATTATCATTAAGATTAGTATGAAAATAAGTATCTTTCATTCTAGGGTTGAACCCTCAAATTTTAGAACCCTCCTTTCAAATGTATAAAGGATTTATTTAAATTTAAGTTCAATAAAATATGTGTGTATAAGTTATTGTTTTTATAGAAGTTTGTTTAAATAGACTAAAGATATAATTGTCTAGAATAAACATGGTTGAAAATAGACATGATGACTAAACTAAGAGATTATGTTTTCTACTTTCCTACTAAATAATTTGCTTTTGATTTATATTACATTATTTATTTCAAGTATTCTTTACTTTTGAAATCTCAACTTAGATCAAGAATTTAGG
The DNA here is from genome assembly GCA_037957365.1 of Torreya grandis. Classification (NCBI taxonomy): domain Eukaryota; kingdom Viridiplantae; phylum Streptophyta; class Pinopsida; order Cupressales; family Taxaceae; genus Torreya; species Torreya grandis. Next base: position 2,042,665 of record JARHVA010002575.1, on the reverse strand, counting down.
GCTAAACAAAATATGCAACGTTTGGTACAAGTAGTGCCTCTAGCTCACATTTACAATTAATGTCATCGTGCTTCAGATACTACATCCATAGCCTAGTGTAGCTACAAAAATGATGTCTAGGCATCATCCCTATAAACCGTCAAGAAAAAATAGGGATCATGTTGTGTCTTTAAGACAAAGGGGTTGGATAATCCCTCTTGGTCAACAACACTAATTAAGATAAGGAAACAACTTCAACTAATTTAAATGATTAACTTGTGAATTTATGAAACATAATGGAGGAAGTATATTTCTTACTCAAAACTTGTTACTACCAAAAAGGAGCAATAAAAACTAGGAGTGAAAGTTTTAAACTATTTTTTATAAAGAAACCACCAACCATATGGCTCTCAGATAACAAAAATTTGGCAACAACAATTGTAAGGATTAGGTTGATTAAAGCAAGGATCAAAAACATTGTTGATGTAAAAAAAAATTAGAAAGGGGATATAGCTTGATAATGTTTATTTCTTTTTCTTGTTAAGGTTTAGGGCTAGTTAAGTTAAGCAAGTACTCGGTTACTTAAACTGATACTTTTTATGCTCCTATTTGGGTATAAATCATAGAGGAACTTTTTGGGGAACTGGGCCCTAGAAAGCACTACATACACAGATTCATAGTTCACATGAAACATAGAATAGAAAATATAACTACATGCATATTACACCTTGATCTTGTTTAGAAGCAGGTATGTAGGCAGTTTGGGAAGCGAAAGATGCTTCCAATATGTAGGTGAATAGGATGGAGTTTGGTGTTGTGCACTAAACAAGATTAAAGTTAAATGAAAAGTCAAGACCATTATAATAAGACCCTAGTTTAGATAAACAAAACAAAAAGAAGAATGTTGTGATATACTCAAAAGGATCCTGGTTGGATCATCATAATTCTCGAGGCTTTAAGCCAAATTCCAAGGTAGAATGTGAATTTTTTAATATGCTTTAAACATGTTATTATCTGCATGACCTTGGTGCTTATCTATTAGAGATGAGAGGTGAACAGTGAGCGATTCCTGATCTAATTGATTTTGATGAGTTAAGTCTCTGGCTAGAGCATAACCTACTCATGTGTAGATGCCTAACCTATATGGTTAGATGCTTACCCATTTGGCAAAGGATATTAGATACCTAACCCATATTGTTATAATTCTTGCCCATTTGGAAAATAATAATAGATGCCTAACCTGTATGGTTAGATGCTTACTCGGTTGGAAAAGGATATACGATAGGATATAGTATACTTGAGTTATATTCGTAGATAAACATTAGTTAAACAAAAAAAATATGTGTTTTAGGATAGGAATTGTGGTCTCTACATATCAGTATAGTTAGAATTTGTTTGGCACCTGTGAATTGATTTCAAAATTATATCTTGAACTTCTTGGATTTAGGAGTTGATCCACAGGATTGTGTTTCAGCTTGGTGATAAAGTTGAATTGCTCTCTCAAAAAATTCATCTCACCCTAGATCCACATGATAGCCTTTTCGATGACTCTACATGGTCATCTTCACTAGGCTCCAAAATCATAAGTTATCTTCCCAAATGACGGTGGTAGAAGATTTTTATTTTATTTTTTATAATAATTTTAGGTTCAACCCACGGTTTGGCATATGTCATGGTATATTTTATTTATTTATTTTTTTCAAATTTTAGTATTATGGTTTAGGGTTTTTAGATTAAAAATGATGGTTTTTCGGGCTTATTAGGTGATATTTAGATTTGATTTTTTTTTTTTTAATATCTATTATCATGTGTCAAGTCTAAATCATTATAGTTTTAGAGTGTCTTTTATTCCTTTAAAAAATCAAAGTGCCCATTTGTGTTCATTGCAAAGTCATAAATATCATGGTAATTTTTTATTTAAAATCAAAATTATCAAGTGTTTTAGTTCTTTTATAGCAATTGAGTTTTTTTTTTTTTAAATTAATAGTCATATTTTTTTTCTAGAATTGCTAAAATAAATTTTGAAGGGTTGTTTATAATAATATATTTATAATCGAATGTATTATCAGTTGAAAATAACATTCAATTTCTCACTCCATATTAGAGTTAGAAGGAATGTTAAAAATTAATCTTAACATGAATGAATAAATATTATGTATTTTTATTAATGAGTCAATATAACTCTTGTAATAATATTTTTAAATGTGAGAGATTAAAAATTGTAAGAACAATTAACCTAAATTTATATTAAGAAAAATTAACAAATATTTATACAATCATTTTTATATAATTGTAATAGTTTATACAAATTAATAGTATATTGAAGATGATTGACTACTTGTGCATACTCAAACTTCATCTCTCCCTTTCTAAATAAACGTTAAAACCTATAATAAAAAAATTATGTTTATAAATTTAAGTAAAAATTTTATGTCTATAAAATGTGTATGACACACACTTTTATGTGTAATTTTTAAAAAAAAACAACCTAACATATGCACATAAAAACATGTCTACCTAAAACATAGATTAAAAACCATGCCCATGTACATGTTAAATTGAATAAAAAATATAATTAGAGTAAATTAAAAAATATTTTAAAAAAATATTAATACACATATTTATTAAGTAAATTTAATAATAAATATTAATAATTATAAATTATTAAATTTAACGTTAGTAAATGAATAATTTAATTCATATTTTAATTAGGATAAATTATAAAAAATATAAACCTACATCTTAAATAAATCTTATTTAAATCAGATTATAAAGACATAGAGATTATCAACTTAAGTAAAAAATTATATCTTTAAATAAAAGAAAAAGACAAACAAACAAAAAACTATTAACATATTAGAATATATATATATACATACTTAATGTTGTACACAAGGGTTTGGTGTATTGGTGAGGTATAAGTAGTTTTTACTCATCAACCCAAGTTTCATTCCTTTTAAGTACATGAGGACTCTTTCAACAAGTGGCCATGTGGACACCTTTAGGTAGGGGTTGCACCTAATGTTTGAGTAGGTTGGCAATTTAGTTTCTTTATTTACCATACTATATGATAGGTGAATTATATTTGTTATTATGGTGATTTTATTTAATTTAAAATAAAAAAAATATTTATTTATTTTATATTTGTTATTGTGGTAATTTTATTTAGTTTTCAAATAAAAGAATTTATTTATTTATTTTATAATTATTTATGATTGATTCAATAGGAAAAAGAGTCATGAGCCCTATACAAAGTAGCCCTCAGGGGAAAAAAATAAAAATTCCACCCATACACCATAAATAGCATAGTGATAATAGTCGGAAAATAAAGCCAAAATGGCTAAGTAATTGAAAGGCAGCAACGCTTCAAGGAACAACAAACTATACAATAAAAAAACTGGACCTAGCAGGTCGAACACCCTTGGAATTAAAGTAGGTTCGAGAAATATGATTAGGAAGACCTCACTTCCTCCTTTGGACAATAATCCAATAAGCATCAAAATCTTCATTCATAGAAATAAGAGATAAAAGGGGTGAAAAAATCACCAAGTCCTTAGAAGGGGGTTGAGCTTGGGGAGTGAACACAATATCATCAACCCCAATAGTAAACTACATACCTATAGTAGCAATCCTTGAATTAGCAGAAATAATAGTTGAGATCCATGTGATAGTCCCATCAGTAGAAACACCAACAAGGGAGACAGAAGGGGAGGTCCCTGTTACAGTTATAGCAAGAGAAGAACCAAATAAATCTGATTGTACTATAGCAATAATAGTAGAGAAGATCCCAATATCAGTCCCAATAATAGCACTAGTAGGAAAAGTCTTAACAACAGTCTCAGAAGTAGCAATAATAGCAAGGGAGGTCCCTACAAAAATCTCAGTAGTAGAAGATTCATGTAGTAGGGGAAAAGAATCCTTCCCATCATCAGAAGGAGGCTCAGAAGCTCTTGAGCACAAACCATCATTGTCAACATCTACTATAAGGTGTTCATGTAGAGCATCCTTCCACCAAGATGAAGATCGATAAACCTTCAAATGAGGGCATTTAGATGCCAAATAACCCGCATTAAAACACCTCTAATAATAAAATGAGATACCTTCATAATCCAAGCGCTGACACCAAGAGTGATCAGTAACTTGTAAAACAACCTCTATCAGAAGAGGCATAGACAAGTTCAAATCCATTAAAATATGAGCATAAGTGATGTGAGAGAAGTGAGTAGTAGCATGATCTACCATGATAAAATAGCCCTCCAAGTTGCCAATGCCCTTATAGCAAGATTCACACCAAAAATGAAGAGGCAAATTTGATAGACAAATCCAAACTGGTAACCTATTGAAAGATTCAATGAGAGGGTTAAAGGTATGAACCAAGGCTTTAGCAAGAGTGCATGTTGTCCCCAGAACCAAGACTAAACATCAAAAATAGCATTTCAATTAGGGAGAGAATAAAAAATAGCTACAAAGAATCCTTTAACACATGGATAAATTTCTATTTTCCCCTTTGTAAGGGGATGCCACTACTCAAAGATCTAAGTGTTCAGATCTTGGAGTTGTGGCTAGAATCTATCAAATCTGCAAATCAAACCCTTTTTAGAAAAGTATTCCTCATTTTTAAACATTTCATCTCTTAAAATCATAACAGGAGGGGGTAGTGCTGAAAGTTTCACCTTACCCTCTGTCACCACATGAACCACATTATCAAAAAAGACTATAATAGTAGAGGAAAAACCCAATATAGGTGTTGTACTAATAAAAACAACCCCAAACATGGGCATCACACTAGTAGTAACCACCCCAGCAATAGGCAAAATCCCAATAGTGATAGAACCTTGTAATCCCCCAGACGATGCCCTAACAGCATCAAAACCCCTTGGTGTGAATGACACACCAACAACAACACTAGATAGCACACCAAAAATAGTAGATGACCTTGAAGTAGTCTCATTAGCAGTAGACCTAATAACAACTAAACTCTACAAATAAGGTACATGGGTGGGAAGAAGAGCAAGAGAGGCCATTTCAAAAAAAAATTGTATTGAATGAATAACAACCAAATCCGGTGTATTATTTATTTTATATTTGTTATTGTGGTAATTGTTTTTACTTCAAAATAAATAAATAAAATATTTATTTATTTATTTACCAATGATAAGTGAATTATATTTGTTATCAAGATAATTTTATTTACCTTAAAATAAAATAAATTATTTATTTATTTGATATTTGTTATTGTGGTAATTGTTTTTTACTTTAAAATAAAATTATTATTTATTTATTTATTTATTTACCAACTTGGAATATATTGATAGGTGAATTATATTTGTTATTAAGGTAATTTTATTTGTTTTAAAATAAAATATTTATTTATTTATTTTATATTTATTATTTTGGTAATTTTATTTAATTTAAAATAAATAAATTTATTCATTTATTTATTTATTCAAATTTGTAATTATTTAATACATATAAAACTCACATTAAAAAAAAATAGCGATATCTAAAATAAATTATAAAATAATACAATAAATCTATGTAAAATATACCGATAGATATCATTCTTGAGGCACCTATATCTTATTGAATTGTGAAGGCCTCAATTACATCTTAAATGTAATTTATTCATTAACATTAACCTCTTAATCAAATTCAATTTATTGCATCCTCTTAAATAAAACACATCACCCATAGAAATTCTATTTCTCTCTCTCTCCTTTTTTTAAAATCATATTAGTCACTTTTCATTTTATTCAACTTAGTATTATTTTCTCAAAATATTTTCACCTTCATTTGACATTCTTTTCATTTTTTATGTTCTCTTTTAAAAATTACCCTAAAAAATACTCGATATGAATTAATTTTTATATCAAGATTATAAGTTAAAATATTTTTTTATGAAATATATCTACATGTTAACTTAACTGAAATATAAAAATAATTAAAAAAAAATAAAGTAGTATAAGAGTATGCTGCAACACACTAGGCAGAGCCTAAGAGTAAAATCAAAAGTATCGTAGTCTAGGCAAAGCCTAGAAATAAGTCACTAAGTCACAAAGTCATAAAAAGATATACCTTTATGCAGCAAGAGCAAGGCCAAAAGGTAAAATATCCATATCATCAAGACCCTAACTTGAGATTGGCAAATCATTACCATCTAGAATAGACTCCTAGCCAATATTTTAGGTAGTGTCTATAGCATCATATGCTTGTGATTGAGAAGGAAAGATAGCTAAAGAGAGATTGAGGAACTTATCCAACACATCTGCATAACTTTTAGGTGGTACCCACCAAGCATCTAGGTGCAGAGGATGAGGATGAATGCCTAAGCCATCTTACCTAGCAAGGGAAGGAGGTGGTCTCTATCACCCTTACTACTACCCAAGAGGGGAAATGCACTAGTATATGGTGCTATTGTGAGAGTGGTGCCTATAATGGCTGTGACAATACCCACCACAAGGTGTTTGAGGCACTCTATAATCCAATCTAGGATCCCTAGGTAGAGAAGGTATAACATCAGTCATAGTACAATCAGTATCTCCCCAATGGGAGAGATCTTGAAGACATCCAAGCTCTATAGCCACTTTATTAGCTTGGACTTGAATCTGCAAAAGAACATTGGAGATGATAGAATATTTGTGCAAAGTATAAAAATTACATTTAAGAGAAGCATGATTAAACATATAATTATTTCTTTCCAAATCCAAAAGAAAATCTCCACTTTGAAAATATGCTAGACTTATTTGTATTTGAAGGGCATTATAGGTTTGTCTCCAAGGAGGATATGCTACCAAAGGAATAATTTAGGATAGAAAGGCCTTAAAATATCATGGATCTAAGTCCAAACCCTTTGAGCTTGGGAATAGTACCATAAGGTATGGGGAAGCATCTCAAGGTGGCCACAAAAGGGGCAAGTATGTAGCTAGATAATGAACCTCAAAACTATCAAGAAAAATAAACAATAGGCCAAGATTCTGAACAATAACTTGAATTGAATTCGTATTAAATGACTTGAAACATTTACAAACCCACACCATGCTTAAATAAACTTCAACTTGGAAATTATAGTTGACATGTAAAAATTTGAAAAAAAATAAAATCTAAAAGAAATGTCTATTTTTAGCAGCCATTATTTATAGTAAGTTTCACATGTAAGGACATGAGGATTTAAAAATCTCCCAAAATAAACTAAATAATATAATTATCCTATGTGATGAAAATAAATTGAAGTCGATGTTTGGCTCTAAAAATATATAATTTCTAAAAATAGAAAATTCTTAGAAAATCATTAAATGTTAATTTCAGACCATCAGATGATCACATTTGGCCTTCAAAAAATATCAAAATCAAATCTAAGGGGCTAGAGTGACATAGGAAAGAATAAATTTTTTTGATAGGGTTATTTTTGCATGTAGAAGATCTCAAATGGAACTACGGGTTAAAATTTATAGCCTCCATAAGGTTGGCCTATTTTTTCTGCATCATTCTCCTCTGGTTGAAAACAACTCAACTCCTATGAGTGGCCCTGATTGTACTACTACCATTTTTATTTATCAATCTTCTTCAACTCCCATTCTATAATCCAAGTGTTGTCTTCTTGTTGAAATCTCTCCCACTACACCAAATACCTATTATAATTCCTTTGTTTTGTGCTCATTGTCTTCATATCCAAAACCTACACTACTTTTTCCTTCTTTTTATTTGGATCCTGTTGCTCCTAATTTACCTCTTTATCTTCATCAGCTTCCTCATCTTCCCCATGATATTCATATAAATCTAAAACATTAAATACTAGATATATATCAAAATTATACGGTAAACTCACCTCATATGAATTATCATTTATTTTCTTCACAATTCTGTCGAGCCCAATTTTCTTGAATTTCAACTTATTGTATGTGCCTTTTGTATATATTTATTTTCTCAAGTAAACCATTACCGACTCTCATTATTCAAATACCTTGGATCTTCTTCTGACAACTCCTATTACTTTATATTTCTCATTACTTTCCTACAATTATGTTCTTACTCCTTGTAACTACTGCATATGTTCCACAAATGCTTCTGCATCATCACTAATTCAGTATGCAATTAGTAATTGTACCAAATCTAAAATACCCGTAGGATTTCTCTCATAAACAATCTAAAAAGGTGATTTTTTTATTGATCTATTTATTTAAATATTATATGTAAACTCAGCTTGTGGTAAAACCAATTCCCGTTGTTTGGGCTTCTCTCCCACTATGTATCTCAATAAATTTCCCAAGCTCCTATTCACAAACTATGTCTATCTATCTATTTTTGGATGATATTCACCACTAAATTTTAGATTAGTACCCACCTTCTTCCATAGAGTCCTCCAAAAATGACTTTAAAATTTTGTGTCCCTATTTGAAGTAATATTTTTTGGAATACCATGCAATCTCATAATATCCTTAAAAAATAATTTTGCAACTCTAGTGGCATCATTGGTTTTCTTATATGCAATGAAATTTACCATTTTATAAAATATATCTATAATAAAAAAATCAAATCATTACCTCTCTGTGTTTGGTAATCCCAACACAAAATCCATACACAATTTTTTCCATGGTCCTCTTGGAACTGGTAATGGCATGCATAGTCTAGTATTTTGTGCATGTCCTTTAGGCACCTAACATATTATACATCTTGAAACATTCCTTATCACGTATCTCTTCATTTTTGACCAAAAATACTTTTCCTCCACCAAATCTATTGTCTTCATCATACCAAAATGTACAGCCAAACCACCACTAAGTAGTTCTCTTATTATATTGTCTCATAAAGACCTAACTGAAATGCATAATTATCTCCTTTTGAAGAGATAACCTTCTAGTATAAGATACCCATCATGAATAATATGTCCCACCTATTAAAGGATTCCTTCACTATTCAACTTTCTTGCCAAAAAATGGATCAGTATTATATAATTCTTTGATAGCTTCAAATCCAAGTAATTCACTCACCATAGTAGTTAATAACATCACCCTCCTATTCAATGCATTATCTACCTGATTATACTTTCTTAATTTATGCTTCAACACAAAAGTATACCCCTACAAGAAAGAAAATCACTTTACATACCTACTATTCAGCTTTTTTGTGTATTCACATGCTTCAAAGCATCATGACCTATAAATAGGATAAACTCCTTAGGTACCAAATAATGCCTCCAATGTCTTAATGCTTGTATAATTTAATAAATTTTGACATCGTAAGTACAATACTTTGTTCTTACCTCATTCAATTTTTCAATGAAATATTCTATTGGTTTTCCGTCTTGACTTAACACAACACCAATTCCCACAAATGAAGCATCACAATCAATCTCAAACACTTTGTTAAAATCCAATAATGTTAAATTTAGTCTTTCTATAATATTGTTCTTAGAAAATTCAAAGCTTTATATGGATTCTCTAGTCCATGTAAATTCCTTCCCTCTCATGCAATCTATTATTGGTGCCACAATACTACTAAAAATTTTAATAAATTTTATGTAAAAAGTTTCTAAACCATGGAAACTTCTTACCTCTATAATGCTTCTTGAAATAGGCCACTCAAAAATTGTATTTATCATTTATTCATTCATTTTCACACCATCTACAAAAACTAAAAATACCAAAAATACCAAACTATTATGTATAAACCTACACTTATTCAAATTTGCATAAAGATTTTCCTTTATTAACAAGTCGATTACAATTCTCAAATTTTGTAAGTGTTCTTATTTAGTCTTACTGAATATAAAAATAAGCAACCACAAACTTACCAATATATTCTCATTGCATTGTATTCATCATCCTTATAAATGTGCTAGGTGCATTAGATAATCTGAATGGCATCACCATCCATTCATATAATCCATCCCTAATCTTGAATGCAATTTTCCACTCATCTCCTTTATGAATTTGAATATGATAATAACAACTCCTTCGATCAATCTTAGTAAAATATTTTTATCCTACAAGCACATTCATCATATCATCTAAATGAGGTATATGAAACCTATACTTTATTGTAATTTTGTTAATTGTTTTACTATCTACACACATTCTCCATCCTCCATTTTTCTTTAGAGAGAGCAAAACTAGTATTATACATGGACTCATACTCTCTGTCATCACCTTCTTCATTATCAATTCAGTAACATATTTAATTAATTCTAAATGTTCTATTGGGCTCATCCTATAAGCTTCTTGATTGGGTAGCACTGATCTTGGAATCAGATCAATGTGATGTTGTCTATCTCTCTTCGATGGTAAACCATCTGGTAACTCATTAGGCATAACATCTACATATTATTTCAACACTCTTGTTGATTATGTTCATATTGATAGCATTTATGTTTCTTTATTCTTTACTAATAACGCATAACATCAACTACTACCTTCATATCTTGGATAAATTATTTAATAGAGATCATGATTTCTATCTTCTCTTCTTCATTAAGAGGTCAAAAAACTACCTTTGTACCACCTTTCTAAAAATTGTACATGTTTTTTCTCCATCATGAACTACTTTCCTGTCAAATTACCGTGATCTCCCCAATAACACATGGAATTCATCCGTTGGAATAACATCACACCATATTTAATCATTACAACTTTTTCTTATCGAAAACTTGATTAAGCATTTTTTATTTATTGTAACTTCATTCCCTTTCTTAAATCATGAAATCTGATAAGGATTAAGATGCTTGGTACTTTGAAAATTTAGTTTCTCTACCATTTATTTATAAACCATATTTTTGAAACTAACACCATCTATAATTACTTTGCATACCTTTCCACTCGAAGTATATCTTGTTTAAAAAATATTTGATCATAGACATGCATCACCACCTTATTTATTCTACACTTGTTCCTTCCTTGGATCTATCATGGTTCTTCTCATCATGATATTCTCTCCTACATATGTAGGTGCAACTTTAGTATTTTGATTCTCTATCTCACCCTCAATTAGATTAACTCTAGGGTGATCTTATTGCCTCCTTTCTTGATCTTGATAGTCTAGACACTCAAATGTTTTGTGACCTTTTTCTCCACATCTTTAATAAACATAAGATCTATGCTAATTCAAAAACCATCCTCTAACACCACCATAAACTCATCCTCTTTGAAATCCTCTTCCTCTTTGTTGGTATTGAAACCCTTGCCTATTATCATCTTGGCTTTTTGCACCAGGTGATGATTTACCTTTATTGGTATTAGACCCACCTCTATTGGTATTAAACCCACCTCATCCCCTATTTGGTGGGGATCTACCTTTTTTTGGATCAAGAGATGTTCTTCTAAAATTATATCTATTTTGTTTTTCTTCTACCTTAAAAGCTAATTGATAAGCCTCCTCTATGTTAAGCATTCTATGCATTCTTAATTCATCTTGAATAGACAATTTCAAACCATGTACATACTTTTCAGACATCTTCTCTTCTGTTTCATCATGCTTCACTCGTATGGAAATCTTATAAAATTTATCTATATACTCTTGTACATTATGATCCTTTTGCCTCACTATCTAGAATCTTCTGTATAGGGTTTATGCATAATCCAAAGGAATAAATTTATCCCTCACCTTCTCCATATTTTTCCATGAATTAATGTTCTCTTTAACTTTATTTTTTCTCTTTTTCTATAGGTGGTCCCACCAAATCATTGCATGACCTTTCACTTTCATGCATGCAAACTTTACCTTCTTATCTTCTCTTCTTGTCTTCCACTAGAAGAACTTCTCCATGTTATTCATCCAATCTACCAACGGTTTGAAACTGCCTCCATAATCTAGAACATCAACCTTAATTCATTAATTTCTTCCTTATAAAGCTTGAACCATCCTCTCTTCCATTGGTGGTGGTTACTCTTGTTGTTCTTCTTCTTGTTAAATTTTTCATCAAGATCTGTGTCTCCCTCAGCTTCATCACGACCCTCTCTTATACCTAATTATTGATAATCATTGTTAATTATTTAACTTGCCTTTGCAGCTCTTGTATATTTTATTTCATTTGTGTAATACCTCCTCATCCTCTCACCATGTCTCACTATTCCAAGATTTGAACTTGCTCTGATACTAGATAGTGAACCTAAAAAACTATCAAGACAAAAAGATAACAATAGGCCAAGATTCTAGACAATAACTTGAATTGAATTTTTATTAAATGAATTGAAAAATTTACAAACCCACTCCATATCTAAATAAGCCTCAACTCAAAAATTATAGTTGACATGTAAAAATTCAAAAAAATATATATATAAAAAAAAAATGTTTATTTTTAGCATCCACTATTTATAGTAAGTTTCACATGCAAGTGTATGTGGCTCTAAAAACATCTTAAAATAGCCTAAATAATATAATTAACCAATGGGATGAAATTAAACTAAAGTCGACATCTATTTCTAAAAATATACACTTTTGAAAAATCAAAAAATCCTAAAAAAATCATTAAACATTAATTTTGAACCCTCAAATGATCATGTTTGGCCTTGAAAAAATATTAAAATCAAATATAAGGGGATATATAACCTTAGGTTAGAATAAAACTTTTTGATACAATCATTTGAGTGCATGGAAGAGCTCAAACAGAGCAATGGGTCAAAACTTATGGCCTTCAGAAGGTTGGCCTATTTTTTCTGCATCAATGGACTCCAAGCTGAACGAGTCTTTTGCTAATATATAAGCCTTGGTGTAGTATACAAAAAAAGATGAGTGCAACCCTTATCAAGCATTAAAATTGTCAACCATGGGTAAATGGAGGGTGAGATATGCATAGCCAAGCCGAGGAGTGTAATTGTCGAAAGGAGTCTCATCATACCATTTCTAGTCCTTCCACCATGACCGAGTGGAATGGACCACGATTTTATGGAGTATGGAAGTTGGGATGAAATTGAGGATCTCTTAGTAGTATTCCTAGTCTGCATTGGTTAACAAAAATTTAGCTTTTGCCTCCTCCCAAGATATCCAAGTGCGAGATCACCTATAGAAGATGTCTTGGATGGTATGAATTTCTCTATGGTAAAGCTTACAAGCATTGATCCAAGAGACTTCTACCAAGGGCACTTCATTGTGAGAAAAAATGGAAGACCACCAAAAGTAATGGGAGCTATTAGAGATCCCATTACAAAAATTGGAGCCATTCTAGAGCATCCATAGCTTAATCTTTTTCCAAGCCTTCTATATGTTTTTGGCCACAAAGGACCTAGTGATCTAGATGGTACACTAGATGAAGAGTAAATTAGGGAATCTGAGCCATTTCTAGGTTTTCTTAACTTGGGAAAGACTAAGGAGATATTTCTGAATAACACCTTCCAACCTTCTGGGCCCTCAATGTCCTTCACAATCCTTTTCTCACATAAGGTAGTTCCCTGTCAAGCTATGTCGATGAGTCCCATCCCTCCTACTTCATGCATGAGGCAATAATATTCCTAGGCCACCCTATGGAATATTTTCCCTTGTCAGGAATTGGCCCAAAGGAAATATTTGATTAATTTCCCCAACTTCTGGTAAGAATTTTAGGAAGGTACCTAGCATGATGAGTAGTACACATGGTTGGGCATAATAATTTTTGAGTATTTTTTAAATTTTCCATCAAATGAAAGAGACTTGGTCACCTAGTAATATAGCTTCTTAGCAACTTTGTCAATAACATATTGCCACAATAAAGGTGTATAGGTATCAAAAGTAAAGGGGATGCCAAGGAATTTAAATATTTCATCATGTTGAATCCACTTCCAACCAAATTTATCAACCCACACTAGTTGAGGGAGGTATGATTGTCTATAGAAATGAGTTTTCTTTCATTAGATGCTAGAGCTAGAGGCCAAGCAGAAGGTGTCAAGACATTGTAAGGCATTGTCTACATTGGTTTCATCTTCAATGATGGTAATGAAGGAGTCATTTATAAAGTGGTCATTATGTAATTACATATCTTCATGTGGATCAGTTGCATAAGAAGGGAGATAAATTCCCTTAACAAGGCCACTAGATTGAGCATTGCTAAGAAGATATCCAAAACCCTCAGCTACAAGAATATACAAGGTGGGAGCTAGAGGCCACCCTTGGTGAATGGAATGAAATAAGCTAAATTTCTTAGAGGTAACTCCTTTAATGGAGAGGATAGTCGAGGCATCTAAGAAAAACATCTGAATGAAGATAAGCCTGAAACCCAAAGCTCAAACCATGGCTAAGATAAAATTCATTCGATGTGATCATAATATTTTTCAAAGTCAATTTTTATGAACTTAGCTTGTTTCTTAGACCATATGGCCCAATCCATCGCTTCTTAGATGAAAATGATGTCAACATATAATGGATTCTGATGAAGCCTATTTGTTCTAGATGCATAATGAGAGGCAACATATTATGCAGCTAAATTACCAAAGCCTTGGCAATAATATTATAGAAAATATTCAAGACAGTGATGGGCTACCAGTTGTAGATCAACTCAATATATCCCTACTTAGGTATGAATTTGATATTTCCTTTATCTATATGTTTACCCACTGAATGTGTACAAAATGCTTCTTGATAAAACTTATATAAATCACTTCCCACATGATATTAAAGAGTTTTGTAGAATTTTTAAGGGAAGCCATCAATGCTAGGGGCTTTGTCATTATCCATGTGAGACACTGCTTCATCTAAATCATCAATAGTGAGGGGCCTATTATAAATCACCCTCTAGGTGGGAGTGATTTTTAACAACTAAAATGCATTATTGAAGGGAAGTTTCATGCTTAGCCAAAGATGCTTGAGATTTGAATGCTTACTAATAATGGCAAATAAAAGTTTGCACAATCTGTGGAGTCTTTGTGAGTGTGTTACTAGCCTCAATAATGACTTGCATTTACTTCTATTTTTTGGCTCATATCAATTGAAATAACTCCTTAGAAGCTTTTTTCCTATTTTAACTTAATGAAACCTAGATCTGACTTAGGCTCCTCAACCATTCTAGTTGTCTAAAATCTGAATGTGATGCATTAAGGATGCAAATATCACCTACAAAATCTCATTAAGGGGATATTTTTAAAGAACTAGAACCTCATGGCTCAATTTTGAGGTAGTATTAGAGTGTCTTTGAATTTTGGTAAGGTGGTGGCTATAGATCCACAAAAATTAGGAGGTCCTTCTGATGACATCATCTTACCAGATAATCCAACCAAATTCTTGAGAAAGATGTGGATAAAAATTCCAAACTCTCATAATGTGTGCCACTATGGGCCCATGTTTGAGCAACAAGGTGTTAAGGAAGAATTTCCATTTTTTGACATTGGGTTTCACAAATTGCCATGTCACATGAAACTAAATGGGGGAGTGATTGGAAAGCCCACAACATAGTAGTGCCTGCACCAGAGGAAAAAAACCATTGTCAAAAGAGAGGTATAATTAGGTGGACATCATTACCCTATATAGATGCTTTAGAATATGAGTGAGACCTTTCTTGAAATTACTCCAGGTGTAAAAAACTCCACCTGTAGGCCAACATGTAAAATTGGGATCATAAAGGCCCAATTTAGTGTAGATGTAAAACCATGACTTCCTTTCATGAATTGCCCACCTCATAGACAAGTGGCCCATTTTGTCCTTGGGAGATGCCACCATATTAAAGTCACCATATAATACCCAATGGGAATTAGGGAGATAATTTGATACCTATCACCATAAATGGGTACACTCCAAAGTGTCATTTTAGGCATAAATATTAATAAAGCCAAAGGAGAGGCTTTCGATGCTAAAAAGAGCCCAAACTAACTGGTTGGTGGGGTCCACACTAGATTTCACTAAGTGTAGCCACCACCTTAGAGAAATGAATGTGATCACCCCTCCATTTTTTATGACATGGTTGATATTAATAATGATACTATCATGCCAAATGGAATTACTGACAACCATCAATAAAAAATTTGCCACCTTGACTTCTTATAGATAGAGAATTTCTATCTCGAGAAACTTCCTTCTGAAATCATGCATAACAAACTTAAATTTTAGGTATGTGAGACCCTGAACATTCCATGAAAATTAATAAATATATGATAGGTGTCAAGGGACATGTCCTCCAATTCCATCCCTTTCGGGGTGTCATATCGATTCTATAGAAAGTGTCTACTATTGGCACTCAAGAACTCATATTATTTCCTCAAGTCAAGGTCAGCTAGAAACTCTCCTTCCTCCACCTCATCAATCCTCTAAGGAGGGATATGCAAATGTTTGGTTGTATCCAACCAAGTAGGAAATGGAAGAGTGGTTGGATGTGAGTATGAAGAATTGGGCATAAAGGCCTCAAAACCCTGAGATAAAATGTTAGTAGCTAGAGGAGTGTTGAACACCCTAGGATTTTTTGCCAATTTCAGGGTTACAACTAGAGAGGGCTCTTTAGAAATAGGATTTGATCTTGTGGTCCATTTATATAATATGGCTTACCTCTTTTGGGAGAAGTAATTGAGTTTTTAGGTTTGATATGAGTGTTCTTCTTCCAAACCATAGTCCAATCATCCTCAACTGGTGTCTTTCTATGTTCAAGAGAGGGATTGGGGGAGAGGTTGACGGTTGGATGCATTATTATGAGCCAACTGAAGGGGATAATCTTTTATCTTATGGCTTATTGCTTAGAATTGAAAGCAAGTGCTATGCAAGTTGATATACAAGACTTGTTGAGAGTGCCTTACATCCTCAACTTGGATTTCCATAAACTCCTTGAGGTTCTGGGAGAGGTCTACTTCTACACAAACCATTTTTTGTGTTCTAGTAGAGTTGAACTAGTTTTGTTCATGACAAATCACATGAACTATAGAGGACACTATCTAGTAAAGAATGTGTAGCATAGGAGTGGGAGGCCTAGAAATTCAATCCAAACTAGGACTTTAAGATTGGAATGCTCTAAGACCACAAAGTCTGGTGTCCAAGGGGAGAGAACCATAAGTGAGTTCTTGATATGTGAAATGGTAGAGTTATGGAGTATTCTAACAACATAGGATAGGTCAAAAAATGGGAAGATAAAGAAACACTTAGTCATGTTCTAGACGGTCTCCAAATTAATGTAGTGAGATGCCTAGTGAGTTTGTACCCAAGACCATAACATACTTGCAAAGGGGATTCTCTCAAAAAAATACCTTATTAAACAAAATTTCTCTAATGATTGACATGTATAATTATATTCAGGAATAGTTAATATAAAATTAGGTTCCAAAGCATTACCTCATGGTAAACCTTTGGGACAAACTTCCTCGAGCACTTGCAGGGGACCATTACTCGATGCTCCTCCATTTTTCTTCACAGCTAAAACAACCAAGATGGAATGGGGAGAAGACATTATAAAGGTTAGCTTTACCTGAAGGTGAGAAACCCTAAATGATAATAAATGCTAAGTCCCACAGGTGCCTAAGGTCACGGTATGACACAAGGCTTGTCAAGCAAAAAAACAAGGGTTGGCTCAATGACGTGCATGTAGAAAACCCTAATAGAGCAAAAAAACCCTTATCTACCTTACAATTTGAGATGAGCTACATCCCCAAAGGTCACCACTCCATTAAGATAAAATATTTAGGGTTTCATAGATTATTTATGATTAATTTATTAATTTTATATATATATATATATATAAATGATTTAAATTATTTTGTTTTTATTTCAATTTTTTAATATTATTACTTATTTTTCATAGCAATTTAAATTATTTTTATATAAAATAATTATTTGAATTCTTTTACAAGTAAAAATTATTTTTTTATATTAATTATATATACTTCAATCTTAAAATACATATAAATTTATTAATTGAAATTATTAATTATGTTTTAATCCTAAAAATATTAATAAGACACAATTTGAAATTGAGATTTTAGAAAATTAAAGTGCTCGGTGGGTGGGGCATAGATGGGTGTTCCCCATTGCAAAGATGGCTCCCTTTTATTTGGTTGAAAATTATCACTTAGAATTTATTATTTTGGATGAAATTAATCAATAAAAATATAAGATTTTACATACAAATATATTTTTTTGTAATGAGTTTTCTAAATTATTTATATATATAATTTTAATAATATTGATTTTTCTTGAACCAATTAAACACTATTATAGAAATAGATATCAAATTTTATAAGAACCAGAAAAATATAAGAGCACGTCTAATTTTTTTTGGAAAAAAAATTGTGTTACTATATAAATTAATGTTTTTATTCTATTCATGAAAATATATTTAATTTTGACATTTGAATATATGTATGGTACCATTTCGTATATAATTAAATTATAAAGATCGGTTAATAAAAAAAATTAATAAAAATTAATTATTAATAAAATTTAATAAATAAATATCCTCTTATAAGTGTTTTAAAGGGGATATTTTGTCAAACTAGAGACCCCATACTCTAGAAGATAAGTAATCATACAGGGTCTGAAAACTTAAAAACACCATAAATTTCATGAAAGTAGCTAACACAAGAAAAGGGATTGTACCTAACCCAAAAATGATAAAGATCATCTAAAGTTATAAGCCCACAAAGCCTGAAAATGAAACCAAATCCTCATATAACATACATGAAATCCAAGAGCTAAAAAAAATGAGCCCAAACCAATTAGGCCCTTCTTCGTTCTTCTAAATGGTATTTATAAGGACCTCCAACTTGTAGCAAGTTGGATGATTGGGTCTCCATTTTTTTTGCACTTTCTCTGAACTTTAATCCAACCTCTATTATCCTTTAAGATCTTTGGTGAAAAAATATTTCCCATATCCTCTTTAGGGTTATGCCACATCAAATCCTCTTCATCCAAGATATTGTCTTTAACACTAGAGGGTATCATATTTGGAACATTGGTTTCTTGGGGAGCCAATTCAGCAAGTTACTCCAAAACCAATTATGTATCATTTTTTTCTTGCACATCTATAAGTTTATATTTTAATAAATCTCCAACTGACGAGTTTATGAATTCTTTTTTCATATCATTTAGACTATCTTCCTTCCTTTAAATACTTTACTTCATCTCCCTCAAGGTTTTCTACTTCTTCTATCAAAATATTCTTGTTAGTATTTTTTCCCATGAAGTACCTTGATTTTTCATCCTATCTAGCATGCATAAATCAACCAAATGCCTTGTAGCAAAGTAGCACCTACATCTAAAATCTAATCCTTCGTAGTCAATAATTTGTAACTAAATTTGATTGTTAACAATCAACTCTAAATTTGTTAGGAGCTAAGAATCCACATCAATATTGATAAGAATCCTTCCATATGTAGCATGGAGATACTCTTTTTTGGATTCTTCAAGAGGTAAAAATCCTCCTAGGGCACTAGCTATAACCTTAAAACTATCCTTGGTCAAAAACTACAAAAGGAAGGTAAGGAAGGTAGATCCACACTATTATAATACAAAAAGATTCAATAGATGGGTTGAAATTAAGATACCAATGCTTCAACATAAGGATATGATGATTAAAATACTAGACCTATCGCTGCATAATCTCAACCTTATCTTCTTTTTTGTCAAAACCTACTACAAAAAATCCCTTTGCATAGGGGTATATTTCTAAGTTTTCTGTCATTAATGGTTTTCAGAGCTTCAAAATCCACCCATGGAGGATTTGAATATTTGGACAAAAATTATTAAACTTGAATATTAAACCCCTAGCACAAAACCATACTTCCCCTTGTAAAATCCCTTAAAGAGACTCTTCCTCAAAACAAACATATTTTTTAAAAAAAATTGGGATTAAAATTTTGGTTACCTTTCTGGGGGTGACAATGGAAAGAGACCCCTAAAGTTGAGTATTTATAGAAACCACTATAGCATGAAACCCCCTTTTTAGACCCTACTCCATATTTGCCTCATTCAACATTGGCTCCTTTTTAGAGGTAGGTTAAAGTTCTAAATTTACAACATCAAGTACTTTAGTTCCTACCTACACCAATCCTCCAAGATCTGAGGTTCTTTTCACCTCCTTTCCAACATTCAACACTATCAAATCCATGACTTTAGATCTAGGAGTACTCCTCTGATCAATGCTCTTGTTATCTTTATTAAAAGATAGAAAAAACCCATCAACTCCCTAGAGATTCTATGGAGAGTGTTGACCATTGCTTACCCCTACGTAGCAATATGATGATAGAGGAACACTTACCTCCACTCTCCTTCCACACATGTCTACAATGCCTAGGATTTTGTCAATAAACCCATCCCCTCCATTCTCTATTAAATTATTGTGTATCTTCAAAGCCTTAACAACTCTTTTAGCTATATCCTACTCACACACCACTACTGTATGGAGACCACCATTTCAGATCACCTCATAGCAATTAGGGTTTCACATATCCATCTCTAAACAATTAAATAATATACATTTAAAATACAACATTTTATTATTTTAAATCATTTATTAAAAAAATTATGGTTTAGTGTCAATCATCTATGGATTTTGTGAAATATTTACGATTCATTATTTTAGTGTATTCATAAGTTCAAAAAGTGGGGCATAATATTGTCCTTTGATATTAACCAAAATAAAGTGACAAATTACTTGTATAATTCATCTTGAATTTGGAATGTAGACTTTTACTCATAATATTCTCTAATGTAGATTTCGTGGTATACACTCTTTAATTAAATCTTTGTGAAGTATTGTGCTCCACTTAATTAATCCATCAAGTCATCCATGCACAACACTAAAAATATTTATTTGATTTACATTTTATTGAAGTCTTTGAAATTAGTGCACATCCTTCATCTCCACCTTTCTTTTGGTTCCAAAAGTGTGGAAACTATTCACTCACTCAAAATTTATCTTATAAAACTTTTTTTAATAACTTCTATAATTGCATTTGCACCTCTGCATTATATTGAGTTGTCAAACTACATGAAATGTTTATTTTTAATATGGATCCTATAATCAAATCCATGTCAATAGTTATATTTTTCATGGGTGAAAAACTATCTTATAAATCATTGGAAATGATCCCCATAAACTCGTTCAACAAAATTTTCACCCATGAAATCATAAGGTGCCTAGTTCTTATTTCCTTATTTTTGTAATTGATTTCCTAAAGCTATCAAAATACTTGGACCATTGTCCACTTATTCAATCTTATTCTTAAAAGGATTTAGATTGTAAATCCTACCATCCTTAACTAAATTTCAGGTATTTGTGTGACCATTTTGCTATGCCTTCCTATCAAACAACCAATTTATTCCTACTAACATATTATATACACAATGGGAATTATGTCACATTTTAATTCATCCTTATATGTTGAAATATGGAAACTTAGAAAATATTGTTCATTCAAAACAATATGATGTTCCTTCATAAATCAAGATAGCTTATAAGGATTTGTGAAGGGGCATATAATGAACTCTCAGAATCTTTGGTTTCATAAGATAAGTGTCTTATACATTAGGTTAAGGACTCTATGAAAAATGACAAAAAATGAGGAAGGAAATAAGAAAGACCAAATACACGAATCGAAAACACACATTAGAAATTCAAACACACAAGAAACATAAATCGCCTATAGGGAATGGTAGGTGATAATCTACCTTCAATATTTATTGTGAATTAAATAATTATTTTTGTATGTAAGATAAAGGTGGTTTCCATCTCTATATGACAAGTAATATATGTTCTCAACACAAAAAAGATGTATTTTGATGGACCCCATCTAGAATAAGTCAAAATTTATGTGACTTCATTATAGATATTTTATGTTATCCCAAAGCATTCAATCAAATCTCTTACTTACAAATATCATCACCTTATTTTATTATAAAACACTTCTTTGACTTTATTCATATGTGTTGTTATTCTATCAATCACCATCACTCTTTCCTTTTCTGATCTAGTTAAGTACATAATGTTATTTCTCAATCAATATTTGAATTGGTCATCCTTTTTATCTTGAGCTAGTTGTAAAGTTGGTAATTCTAAAGAGACAGGAATCATTAACATTATGTCATATAGTATCTAGAAAGAAAACTTTCCAATTTATCATTTTAGGGTTATCCAATCAGCCCATAATGCATCATACAATTTCTTTTGTCAATTCCCCTAATTCTCACTAACCAATTTGTGAAAAATGGCAGTGAAGTTATTATTATTAGATCCTTCTTGACCATTACCATGAGGGTAATAATTAGAAGAATGTACAACTAAAATTACATAACCATAGAACAAACCAATTAGTTTGAAGCATTATCCATGACAATATTTTGTGGAACTCCTAATCTGACCAATATGTTATTTTTATGAAGTTGTAAATGACCTCAAAAGTGGTAGAGCTTACTAGAATATCCTCTACCCACTTTTTGATGTAACTAGTTGTAATAATAATATGACTATGTCCCATGTTGGAATGTGGTTTTAAAGACCCAATGAAATCTAATCCTCATTGCTAAAAATTTTCTTCAATGTCTACATGGTGGAGGGGCAATGCTACAAGTTTATGTCATCCTATAAAGTATTGGAAAGACTCATGTTTTGAAACCCATTATTGTGCATCTTTGAATAATTTTGACTAGTAATAATGATCTTTCATAAATTTTAAGGTTGTAATAGAAAACAAAAACTAGGAGTTTATTTTGTTGTTCCTTTCTATGCATCTTTAAAAATCACCATCTAAGGACTTTTTGAATAATGTGTTTTCCTAAATTGAGTATTTGGCTACCTTTAACCTTAGTGTATGTTTATTTTGGTAGTAAATGAACTACGTATTCTCCATATGAGATAAAATACGTAATTTTATTATACTATTATTTAATGGAATAAAAAAAGACTACCAAAGGTAGTTATTCCTTCTCCTCCCTCTATGATTCAACACCTTTAGCAATCAAATGAAAAAGGAATTTTCCTCTCACCAAACTTGTAGGTTTGATATCTAAATCATATTCTTGTAATTTGGTGATCCATCTACCTCTCTTTATCCTAACCTCTTTTTGAGTCAAAATTGATTTAATTGCAGGATCTGGGACCATCATAATTGTGTGAGAGTTTAAAATGTAGAATCAGAAACGTTTCACCACTTTGAATATAACATATGTGTGTTTTCACACTAATTAATACTTGAGCTAATTATTTCAAACTTTAAATCATGAAATAAATTTTATATTCAATTCATTCTTCATTTTTTTGTATCAAGATAGCAGATAATGTATATTCATTAGAATAACAGTATGTAATGAAATATTTATGGAAATATGGTTAAGTAAAAAGAGGTTCCTTTTAATTATATTAATTAATTTAATTTAAAACCTTATTATCATCATCATTCCATATAAAATATATTTTTCCCTATATCATCTGAATAGTGTTCCCAGTAGGCTCAACAAAGTCAAGAACAAATCTTTTATAAAAGTTGACTTTACCTAGAAAGGAATGTGTGCCAAGATTATTGGTGTGTAATGATAGATGATGAATTAATTTTACCATTTAAAAGTAAATATTAATACCTTATTTATAAACCACATGTCCCAAGGTTTTACCTTCGATTACTGTAAATATAAACTTTATAGTATTCAAAAATATGCCATGAGTTCCACATCTTTCAAAGACATTTTTAATGTTCATAGTGATCTTCCCTTTATTTGAGAACACTTTTAGGTCATCAAATTAAATCACTATGATAATATTATTCATGTCACTAAAGTCTAAATAGATTTCTTTATAAAATTTAGCTCTTGTACTGATATGGTCAAAAGGCATCCTTTTGTATATGAATGTTCCCTATCGGGTGGTGAATGTTGTCTTATAGAAATATTTTATAATCTTCAACTTGATTATATCCTAAAAATACATATAACCTAGACATAATTTTGGATCCTATGAAATCTTGTAATATTTGATCCATGAGGGGCAAAGGATAGTTGTCCTTGATAAAGGTCTAGTTTAGATTACAAAAAAAATTACACAAAACTTGACTTCCCCATTATTATTTCTCATAGGTACAATTTTATCCAACCAAATAGAATTATGAATAGGTAAGATAATTATCTCATCAAACATTCACTTTATTTATTCATGAATAGTACTTGTAATCTTTGGATTATAGTGCTACTTTATTTTTATGAAAATATTTCCTCTAGGGTTCAACATAAATTTTTTTTTTACATGTACACTTAGGCTTAAAAGACTTCAGATCAATATAGCACCAATAAAACATGTCCCTATATAATTTCAATAAATCAATTAATCTCATGTGATCTTCCTTGGATTTTTTTTTTTGAATTTTGACATATCAAAACTCCTCCTCTTTAAAAAAATTCACTCTCTCATACTTAGTTGACACTTATGGATCTTCTTGTATTTTCATCTATATGCATCTCTAATGATTTTCAAACATTTCCTAAAAATAGACCATACCTATAGTGATATTATTTACCTTAATCTGAGTGAACTTACCTATAATTTACTAGATTTAGCATCATATGGATCTAAGTTTTGTGTGTCCCTTTCTTATGGTACATAAAACTCCCTATATGTTATTTGTTACATCATGATTCCTCGCTAACCAAACTTACTTAATTATCCATGAATTTTTTATAGTTGATAATTTGATTTGACTATTAATAACTAAGATATAAATCATATGTTATTATGAGACACTGGCATGTTGCTTTCATTTCATGATTTCACTACTATGAGTTATCTATAGTGTATATTCTTTACTTTGTGATCATGTTGAATTGTTATTCAGTAATATTTTATAATATACATGTCATAAAGTTTTGAAACAACTACATGCTTATTATGATTTGGATGTAGGAGAGATTCATCCCTTAGATCATTATGGAGGGAGAGCATTATTGGAGAGGGTGATGTAGATGGAGATGTTGGGGGAAGACAGAGGAATGGCTAGAACCCTACACCCATCACATTAAATAAAACATATTAGATACATGGTTTGAATTTTTACCATTAGTTCACTCATGATGTTGTTTCATTTAGATAATGATTAGTTATGTGCTATCTTAATTTATTAATTATGTTCAATCAACCTCATGTGGGGAATAAACCTCATGATTTATTACTTAATTCATTACAAGTTTATAATGGTAATGATTTACATTATTAACATTATTACTAAGTCATTATGATGAATTACTTGTACTAAATAATTATTTATTATTAAATAATTAGAAAATATAAATATGTACAGTCTCATAAAGTAAATAAATTAATCATATTTTATACCTAAAAAAATAAATCTATAACAAAAGAGATTATGGAAAGTATATAATTAGAAAAAAGGAAATAAAAACCAAAAAAATAGAAAAACATAAATAATGGAAAATCATGGCAAAAACAAAAAGAAAGAAATCTTTAAAATAAATCAACATAATCCTTAAAGGATAAAACAATAGAGAGAGTGGTGTAGACTAGAGAGGAGAAAGGAGAACAAAATCAAATGAAGGATAGAGACAGTTTTTGGTAGAAGCCACAAACATTCTAATTTGAACCAAGACAACTATAATCAGGTAGAGGATGTCTTTAAAATTCATGTGATACTCTATGTCTTAATCTATGTAAAGTATGGTGATCTTGTTAAATGATAATTTACATAGAAGAAGCCACATCCCCATCTATATGTGTGAGTATAATGATATTTTACATCTCCATACAACTATATATATATATATATATTGACACACACACACACACACACACACACACACACACACACACACACACACACACACACACACACACACACACACACACACACACACACACATATATATATATTAACCTGCATAAAATTATATATGTATATTGATATGCATAAAAATATATATCTATATATCAATTTGCATTCAATGATTAACAAATAACAAACTAGGTAGAAAACAAAAGAAAAAAATGAAGTAATAGAATATATATGCATCGATATAATAAATGGAAATATAATATAGTTACTATTAAGTTATGTTAAAGTAATTATGATGTAATTGCATCTATAAATACATATAAAACATTAACTAGGGAGACTTTATTATAGGTCAAAACACTTATAATTATATAAAATATGCATCGATAATATAGTTTAACATGAACTAGATTCAATATAGAAATAACCTAGTTTGATATGGCATATTAGATCTATGGAAATATTAAATCAATATAAAGTGATTTATAATGATAAGATACAACAATTTACTTATATGAAATAGTTGTGTATATGTGAATTATACTCTAAATCTACAAATTGCATATCATGGACTTATAAGTATATAGGATATGCAATATTAGTGCCAAATATACAATGAACTAGGAAAAATACAATTAGGATAATAATTGGTTTGTATATTGATAGTGAATTTTTTTATATATGGTTTATATATAATAGATATATTGGTTGTCTAGGTTAAGAAATTTGGTATAAAATGTCATTTTAAATTAAAGCAGCAAACCTATATGACATAGTGAATTGCATATTCACTATCTTGTTGCCTAATTCAATGTTTTTTTAAAAAATAATGAATATGATAACTATAATATCACTAAGTTATAATGTAATCCGATCATGATTTTGAGATAATGGACATAATGTTAAAACACATATAAAAAGCCAAGTATATATGGATATCATGTTATCTAAATACCATATGCCTCCTCTGTCTGAACATAATATCGACTTAACGGTGTACTGAGAGCTGCATATAGGAATTTTTATCCACTCGATTATATATAGGCTTGATTACACATTATACTTTACTTTGGTAAATTATGCATAAGCTTCTCTATCTTTGGGGATGTTTCTATTTACATATTATTAATTTTACTTGAAACTGCAGATGGTTAATTTCAATATATAGCGATTGACATACAACTGTTACAATAAGATAATAGTACTTATATTAAATTGAAAATTATCATATAGTCTATTAAATTCATAGAGGGAATTATCATATGATAAAAAAATATAATTAATTGAATATTCAATGTATAACAATTTATTATGGATTTATAAACATATAAAGTGAGAAGTATATATAAATCCAAAAGTGTATATAAGTGGTGATCTTGCTTTGTCGAGTAAAGTCAAGAATAATTGGGATGACATTTATAGGTGTATGCTAAGTATAGGAATCTTATTACCACCTATAGTTTAAATAAAATATCCTTTATTTGATTATAGCTTGGTTGTAAGGAATATAATGTTAACATATTGATATTTATACCAATTAATATTATTGGGTTACTTACACTATCTTGATATCTAACTAGGTTATCTTCAAATATAACTAGATAATCTATCTAGTGATGATATATGTGTGAGTGATGTTAAATCTATGTACTTATAGTAGTATAACTAGTAAAAATGTCGTATGTGCTATAACTGATCTACTATATATAGATATGATATCATTTGGATTAAGGAACATGTTAAATATCATATTGATTGTGCCCTCTTAGCTTCATGTACTAGATATAAAACTCTTCATTCATAAATATTTTCACATCACTAGATAATCTAACTCATAACATACTACTTAATTTTGACCTAGTGGTTAGTGGTTGGTATACACTATGATTGTTCCATTAATGGTTAGTACATTTTTGGGCTTTGTTTACAATAAATGATTAGTATACCATAGCATATACCACAAATACTTGTTGAGAATTATTGGTTTGTGTATTGTATATTGTTACATTATAAAATTGTGTATGATACACACCATGGGTGTACTAATATGTATGAGGGCATATACATATATAGTTCATGTCTATAAATACATTAAGATGCGTACCTATAGCATAGATTTTGACTAGTATATTGTCATAAATTTAAGTGATTCATATATCTGTGTACTTGATGAATTTTTTTTTGATCATATAAGAGTAAGTTGGATATTGTCAAATAATTATGTGTGAACCCTAATATGAAATAATATGTAATCTTGAGAACTTGTGTACAAATTTATATACACTTTGATTATATCAGGATGAAAATCTATTTAGTTAAGGATAAAAACAGTGAAGGATAATTACATTTTAGAATCTCTTATCTTATAGAGATCATCAATATACTTAATGAATAAGAAATTTTTAATGATTGATGAAATTATACATAGATCTTTATTAGGGCTATAAATGACTATAAGTATATAGTAGTTAAAAATTTTGTGTGGTTTATATTATGAGTATATTAATATATACAAGTATTTAGACATATATAGTAGATTTTACATCATGATGTGTGCCTATAAGTTATAAGTGTGTGGTTTAAACACGGGATATACTTAATTGGTATAAAATGTACTCACATTCTTCTTTTTTAAGATTAAGAAATATTTGATTCTTAAAATTGTAAGACTGGTTTATAAAAATTGAGTAGTTGTGCTCATGAATAGTGAACTATGATATTATAGGATGTCCTAGAATGTATTATATACAAAAAATTCTTACCTAAATTACAAATGGTAGTCTAAATGTATGTTATACTTGAGTGGTATAAATTATAATTGTTATGTCTATATCCATTCATACATTTGATGAACTAAATATATGTGTTTTGGTTATTTTTATATTTAGCATATTATATGAAAGCTATCAGAAAGTAATGTATTGTGTTTACTTATGGAAATTAGAATTTTTAGCCTAATATAGATATCATACTTGCTTTGTATAATATACACTTATTTTCTTATTAATTATGTAATAAATGATATTATGGAGATTCATTCATCCATTTGACAGATTAAATGTATATATTTGGTTATCCTTGTGCTTAACATATATTATGATTGTTAGTAGGAAGTAATATATATATATATATATATATATATATATATATATATATATATATATATATATATATATATATATATATATATATATATATATATATATGTTAACCAAATGTCACTTTTCTGCTACTAATTAGTGAAACACACATCACCAACTTACTAGCATCATAATGCCAGATGAAGATGATCTGATCAAGTGATGTATATGAAATTGACTAATCCTAGAGATTAATAACTATTAAAAAAGTTGGCCAATGTAATGTTAGTGAGACATTGACATTTCATTTGTATGATTTATATGTTTTTATTATATCTTTTTAGAATAGGTTTATTTATGGTAAATCACAAATTTATTTTAACAAACATATAACACACAGGTATTGGCTTCTGTCTCTAGATTTTTGCACTGTCACTATCTACTCATCTATGAAGGGAGGTCCATTCCCTAATCAAAAATTATTTGGGAGATTGATGGTACATGGTTTGTGTGGAAAAGTGCTTAGATGATGCTCTCCCTCCCCACATTAACACTTATTTAGAGACAAAACTTGAGACTTCCATAGATACTAGAGTCCAGGAAACTTATGTTTCATGGAGCCATGTATCTGATATATGTACATTATATTGTATTTATTATTAAGACATTATTATGATGAAATATAATTATTAATTTTTGTACATTGATAGCAGTGGTTGTATGGTTAAACTAGCTATAGATGGACATTTGTAATTACTTTTCATATTTGGTAATGATGTGTTTCATATGTTGATAGTGATAAGTAGATGTTAGATCTAAAATAACTTTTTATAGTTAACATACTTTGAATGTTATAATTGGACCACTAATTATATTCTCATGGTTAATTATAATGAAATAATACGTTGATTAAAAAATTAGTGTTTTTCTAAGTCAAACCTAGTGGGATTATTACATGTGGTATTAGAGTTGTGGCTTGAACTCTAGAACCTAATGAGTCTACTAGTGTTTTTGTATCTTTATATTTAATATAAATGATAATGGTGAAATATAGAGTATCTAGATAGGTTCTTTCATATATCAATGAAATTAACCTCCATTTGATCCCAACTAATTTTTGGTTGTGCAAGCAACAAAGTTGGATCAAATTCTTGTAGCCATGGATGAAACTAGGGACCAAATTTTAGACCTGAAATAGGAAGTTCAAGGTCATGAAGAGGATTAACATTAGGATGAAATTGAATAACATTTTGTTGAGTAGGAAAATCCTTGGGATGCAAGATTATAGGTAGTATTGTACTAGTTAAATGAAGTTTATTTTGGACTTGTAGTGCTTCCATGTATAATCATGTTACACCATGATTGGATTTGTGAGATTTAGTAAACCCTTATGTATGCTTTGATGAATATTATAGGTGATAGTTGATTCTATGAAATATTGTTTGGTACCTTAAGTATGTACCTTTAGAAACACGCATACCCTATTAGAGTTGTTAAAGGGTTATTTTATATAGTGTCTTGACGGTGATGGTTGTATGAAATGTTTGAGTAGGTGAGTGCATAGCATAGTTCATGAGTTGTTAACAAAACATTCCTATAGTATCGTTGATCACTTAGATCTAAAAATTTGAGAGTGATTACATCTTTACTTGGTAATCAAGTCACCTCCAACACTTGTGTTTTGTGTTTTGGGTGTAAAAAAATCATGAGATGATTCTTACTTAAGTATATGTGAATTTTAGATAGATTTTTGTGTCTTATATACATCAATCCTAGTGTAAGGAATCCTAAAGACACCACTTATAAACTAGCACCACCTGCTATAGTGCAAATTCTCCTTGTAGTGGAGTGTAATTATCTATTTTGGGGATTCCTATGTATTAAAAGTTGTCTCATGGATTGGTAACTCATATGTTTATATCGATTGGGAAGAGGTGTCATCTGACATAGTTATCATAAAGGTGATCTGTTACTCTCTCATCCTCCTTTGACATCATTATAAGCTCACTAAATATATTCATATTTTTAGAATGTTGATTAAGTATTCCCTTAAAAGGAAACTTGTTTTTGAAATGTTATTTTAAAATATCCCATGGAGTTCACGGGATAGTGTCTTCTACTTCTTATTGATTAGGATTTGTACAAATAGAATGGATTGATGCATTTGTGTGGTTAATATTTTTCCTTTCAGTTGTGGAAATAGGCTATGATACTACATTTATAGGTTTGGTAAATAGGTAGTGATTATGGAAACTTGGGTTTTGATGTTTTATTTATACCATGTGAGGTTATTTAATATTTTTGTTTTTTTTTTGGCTTTTTAGAGTCATACTTACTAGTGCTACTTTATTTAATGTATGAAATTTGATCATGTGGATAGGCAAACCTTGAATATATATTGGTTTTATATTAAACATTATAAGTTGATTATAATCATTATGTTATGATTCACCCTTGATTAGATTGGAATTATTCTCATCTTGTTAAAAAAATGTTATTTTAATGAGTTATTTATGTACCTTTTACCTAGAATGAGTATGGTATTGGATGTGTGGAACATCTTGTTAAGTCTAAAAGGTTAAGATAAACTTTTCATTTGTTGTGTCTTTAATAGATAAAATAGGGAGGCAATGTCTCTCTTGTTATTTTTATAAGGTTGTAAGGATGGTCTGACCCTTAGCCTTTATTTTTATGTTAATTTTAGCATTGATTACCTTTAATGAATATAATAGAGATAGGTTTGATGTGGAATTTTATAATAGTTATGTTTGACCAATGTCAACTTAATGTAATTATGGAATGTTGGTATGTTTTATCCTATGATGAATATTTATACATATTAAATTGTTTAGCATATATCATTACTCTCTAATATCTATTAGTATAGATTTGTGATTCATTAAACCAAGTGCACATTTTGTAGATCATTAGGTTGTGGAGACCTAATGGATTAGTGATGAATTAGGAACATGAATATTACAAGATGAGATTGGGTCCTATTTAGTCTCACATTGACTCGGTAGTTACTGAGTTTGGATCCGACAAGGAGAGCCTTTTGAATCCAAGATTGGACAAGCAGGACTTGTCAAATTTAGTCATATGGTCATATGCATGTATACTGATGAATGTATATTCCTTACTTTTGTATACATTTGAAATGTATTATTTACAATTCATATTCGTAGTCATACTTGTCAGGAGCTACATGGAGTAGAGTCAGTATTGACATGTCATACTTATCAAGAGCTATGTAGAGTATCAATGGTATTGAATTATACACATCATTCTTTATAGGTTCTCTACTCACTTTTATATAGAATAATAAAAACACTCTCTAGGTTAAATATATGTGTAGAGTGGCTGGGAGGCTTCCTGAAACTCTCCTCTATCATTTTTTTGTGACTTTTATGATTAGTTTTATAGGTTATTTCCACATTTATTTTATTTATTTGATACTTTATACTATGTTAATTTTCTATTAAAAAATGATTTTAATTTAGAACTTATGTTTGAATAAGTGCCATGCGGGACAATGACTAGATTTAGGGTGAAGGATGTTACATTGCAATTCTTCGCTAAGAAAACTTACTTGATTATCCATGGATTTTTTATAGTTGATAATTTCATTTAGTTATTCCAAACTAATATATAATCCATATGTTGTTAGGAGACAATGGTATGTTGCTTTGGTTTTATGATTTCACTACTATGAATTAGTTATAGTGTATATTATTTAATTTATATTCATGTTGACTTGTTATTCAATAGTAATTTATGATATACATATCATAATTTTATGAAATAACTACCTGTTTGTCATGAGTTAGATGTAAGAGAGATTCATCCCTTAGAGCATGATGGAGGGAGATCATCATTAGAGAGGATGACATAGATTGAGATATTGGGGGATGACAGAGGAATGACTAGAACCTTGCACACACCACATTAAATAAAATATATTAGATACATGGTTTAAATTTTTAATTTTAGTGCATTTATGATGTTGTTGCATTTAGACAAAGGTTAGTTGTGTGTTAATTTATTTCTTGTGTGGAATTAACCTCGTGTGTGAAATAAACCTCATTTGATTTATTGCTTAATTTATTACTAGTTTAGAGTGTTAATGATTTACATTAGTAGCATTATTACTAAGTCATTATGATGAATTATTTGTACTAAATAATTATTTATTATTAAATAATTAGAAAATAAAAATATTTAAAGCCTCAAAAAGTAAATTTATTAATTATATTTTATATTTAGAAAAATACATTTATACCAAAAGATATTATGGAAATTATATAATTATAAAAAGGAAATAAAAACAAAAAAAATAGAAAAACATAAAAAAAAATAGAAAAAACATGGAAAAATAAAAAAGAAATAAATCTTAAAAAGCATACTCCTTAAAGGAAAAAAAATGGAGATATGGGAAAAGAATGGAGAGGAAAAAGGAGAATGGAAGGAAAGGAAGGACATAGGCAATTTCTAGTGGAAGCCACAAACATTTACAATTGGAACCAAGACAATTATAACCAGGTAGGGGATGTCTTTAAAATTTATTTGTTCTTCTTTGTATGTATGTATGTATGTATGTATGTATGTATGCATGCATGTATGTATGTGTGTGTATGTATGTATGTATGTATGTATACATGTGTGTGAGGGTATAGACACACACACACACACACACACACACATCTGTGTATGTGTATGTATATGTATATATACATATATATACACACACAAATATATATATATATATATATATATATATATATATATATATACAGACTAGCATATAACTATATATGGATGTTGATCTACATAAAACTATATATGTATATTAATATTCATAAAACTATATATCTATATGTCTTTCTACATTCAATGATTAAAAAATAGCAATCTAGGTAGAAAACAAAGAAAAATAGTGAACTAAAAGAATATATATGCAATGATATAATAAGTGGTAATATAATATATTTACTATTATTCTGTGGCGAAGCAGTTATGATGATGATACAACTATAAATACGTATATAACATTAACCATGGAAAATTTATTACAAGTCACAACACTTATACTTAGCTAAAATATGCATCAACAATATAGCTTAATATGGTCTAGATTCAATATATAAATAACTTGGTTCGATATGGCATATCAGAGCTATGGAAATAGTAAATCAATATAAAGTGATTTATACTGATAAGATACAATGATTTACTTAAATGAAAAAGTTGTGTATAATTACTTGATACTCCTAATCTATAAACTACATATCATGGACATATAAGTGTATGGGATATGGGATATTAGGGCCAAATATGCAATGAACTAGGATAAATACAATTAGGATAATAATCAGTTTATATATTGATAGTGGAAATTTTTATATATGGTTTATATATAGCAAATTTATTATTTGTATAGGTGTAGATATTTGGTAATAAATGTCATTTTAAATTAAAACAACCAACCTGCATGACATAGTGAATTGCATATTTGCTATCTTTTTACCTAATTCATGGCTATTTTTTTAAAAATTGAATATGATAAGTATAATATCACTTAGTTATAATGTAATCCAAGCATGATTCCAAGCTAATGGACATAGTTATAGAGTATTCTAGATATAATGTTAAAATATCTATAAAAATCTGATTATATGTGAATATCATGCTATCTAAATACCATATGCCTCCTCTATCTAAACATAATATGGATTTAGTAGTAAACTAAGAGTTATTTATAGTTATTTTCTCCTCTCAGATATATATACGCATGATTCCATATTATACTTTGGTGAATTATGTCTAAGTTTCACTATCTTTGGGGATGTTTCTATTTACATATGGTTAATTTGACATGAAACTATAGATGATTAATTTCAATATATGGTGATCTACATACATATGGTTGTTACAAAAATATACGAGTGATTATATTAAAAGGAAAAAATTAGTATGGTCCATTACATTCATAGAGTGAATTTCCATATGGTAAAAAAAATATAATGAATTGCATATTCAATGTATATCAATTTATTATGGTTTTATAAATATATAATTCAATAATTATATATAAATCCATAAGTGTATATAAGAAGTGATCTTACTTAGCTGAGTAAAGTCAAGAATAATCAGAATGGCACATATAGGTGTATGCTAAGTATAGGAATCTTATTACCACCTATAGTATAAATAAGGTATCATTTATTTGATTATAGTCCTATTATAATGAATATAATGTTAACATATTCATAGTTATACTAATTAATATTATAGGGTAACTAGATTATCTTGATAGATAACTAGGTTATCTTTGCATATAACTAGATAATGTATCTAGTGATTATATATGTGTTAGTGATGTTAATTCAGTATATTTATAGTATTATAACTAGTAAAAATGTCATATGTGCTATAATTGATCTAATATATATAGATATGAGATCATTTGGATTAAGGACCATGTTAAATATCATATTGATTATGCCTTCTCAACTTGATATACTAGATATAAAACTCTTCATTCATAAATATACGTGCATTACTAGATAATGTAACTCATAATGTATTACTTAATTTTGACCTAGTGCTTAGTGGTTGGTATATGCTATGATTGTTCCATTTATGGTTAGTACATTTATGGACTATGTGTACTATGAATGATTAGTATATTGTAGCATAGACCACAAATACATATTGATAATTATTGGTTTATGTATTTTATATTTTTCCATTATAAAGTTGTATACAATATGTATCATGGATATACTAATATGTATGAGGGTATATACATATATAGTTTATGTATATAAATGCATTGGGATGCATGCCTATAACATAGATTTTGACTAGTATATTATCATAGCTTGGGTGATTAATATATCTATGTACTTGATGAAACATTTTTGTATTATATATGAGCAATTTGGATATTATCGAATACTTATATGAGAACCCTGATACGAAAGACTATGTAGTCTTGAGAACTAGTGTATGAAGTTACATATATTTTGTTTATATCAAGATAAAAATCTATTTAGTTAAGGATAAAAACTATGAAGGAGAATTACAATGTAGAATCCCTTATCTTATAGAGATCATCAATATACTTCATAAATGAGAAAGTTATAATGATTAATGAAATCATATGAAGCTCTTGATTAGAACTATAAATGACTATTAGTATACAATAGTAAAAACTTATGTGTGGTTCATATTATGAGTATATTAATATGTACAAGTATTTAAACATATATAGTAGATACTAGTGCATCGTGATGTGTGCCTATAAATTATAATAGTGTGTAGTTTAAACACAAGATATACCCAATTGGTATAAACTTTACTTATTTAGTTATTATTTGAGATTATGAGACATTTGATTCTCGAAATTATAAGACTTGTTATTCAAAATTGAGTAGTTTTGATCATGAACAATAAACTATGATATTATGGGATGTCATAGAATGTATTATATTTATAAACTACTTAATATAATTAAAAAATGGTACATTAAATGTATGTTATACTCAGGGGATACAAACTATAATTATTATGTCTAGATTCATTCATATGCATGAGAGACTGAATGTATGTATTCTAGTTATTTATATGTTTATCATTTATAACATCTAGTAGAAAGTAATGTATTGTTTCTACTTATGTAAATTATAATCTATTTAGTTGATATAATCTACACTTTTTTGCTTAATAATTATGTAATAAATGATTGTAGATATTCATTCATATGTTTAATAGACTAAATGTATGTATTTGATTATTTTTATCCTTATCATATTTCTTTATTACTAGTAGAAAGTAATATGTATGAATCTATTAGTTATATATATGTTAACCAAATATTATTTTTTTGGTATTGAATAAGTAGTGAGACAGACTTCACTAAATTATTAGCATCACAATGCTAAATGAAGGCGATCTGATCAAGTTGTGTGTATGAAATAAACTGATCTTAGAGATCAATAACTATTAAAAACTTTGATCAAAGTAATGTTAGTAAGATATTATAATTTCATGTGTATGATTTACATGTTTGTATGATATATTCTTATAATAAGTTTTTTTATGGTACATTACATGTTTTTCTTAGATAGCCTACAACACATGGGTACTATCTTACCTCTCTAGAATTCTGCATCATCACTATCTACTCATCTATTAAGGGAGGACCATTCCCTGATGGGAAATTATGTGTAGAATCGATGGTGAGTGGTTAGTGTGGAAAATTTATCAAATGATGCTCTCCCTCCCCATGATAGTACTTATTTAGAGATGACACTTGAGATTAACATAAATACTAGAGTCTGAGGAACTTATGCTCTGTGGAGCCATGTATCTTATATATGTACATTGTATTGTATTTATTATTGAGACATTATTATTAAGAAATGTAATTATTACTTATTACTTTTTATAACAATGGTTGTATGGTTGTATCAGTCGTGGCTGGACATTTGCAATTACTTTACATATTTGTTTATTATGTGTTTCATATGTTGATAATGATCAGTCGTTGTTAGATGTCACATGATTATTTATAGTTAACATACTTATAATTCTATACCTAGATCACTAATTATATTCTCAAGGTGAATTCTAATGAATAAATACTTTGACTAAAAAAACACGTTTTTCTAAGTCAAACCTAGTGGGGGTGTTACATTATTGAAATTCAATAAAAATATTTATTTTTGAAATTATCTCTTAAATCCAAGAAATAAATAATTTTCTCATCATTTTTAAACACTTTCCAATGCTTAGAAATATTTGGAGCACATAAGTGATATCCCATTGTGATGATATATTAGTCTTGACTAGAATCTAGATGAGGAATTAACAAAGATGTAGATACAACTAGGGCATCAACTTTAGAGTTTTCCACTCTTGGGGTAACATTAATGGTGAAATATTTTATATTATTTATATAGTCCCATACCTTATTTTTGTAATATTTTAGACTATCATTCTTCACTTGCTAATGGCATCATATATATTTCAAAATAAACTCATTATAGTGTTGGGATTTGATATTTTAAATCTTTATTTCTCATGCTACATATAATTCTAAGAGAAATGCCTCATATTCAGCTATATTTTTGGTGCATTCAAATTTCAGTTTATATATCAAAGGAAATAATTCATTTTGAGGAGAAATCAACACTACACCAATACCTGAATCTAAAGTTAAGTAACTTCTACTGAATTATAAAGTCTATACATCATTTGTATCACCTTATAATGATTTTAAAAAGTTCATATTTTTTCTCATTCATCATCATGTATGTACCAAGACCTATTTCAATGTATAAAATGTCTTCCCAAGGATCATTTGATTTTTGTATTAAGAGTTTAGCCTTTGGTTTTGGTAGAAGTTTTTCATTTACTATTTTAATAGGGATAATAGACTATGTCCTATCTAATTTTATATCACCTCAAAAATATCTGAATAAGATTCTACTAAGAAACATTTTATATCTTGGAAGGATATTTGCCACTAGGATGGTCAACTTGACTCTTTGAAGAAGAAATTTAGCTAAGGAAACATACGCATTTTTTAGTTACCCTATAAAAGGGCCCTTTTCCCATTCCATATTAAAATATAAACAAATATTTTTGTTCTAGATTATCCTCAAGGAATGTGATAATTTAACTGGAATCACATTATTTAAAGCTCCTAAATAAATTATACAATTATTTAGTTAGAAACCTCTAATGAAGAGTGAAACATAAACATGTTCATGCCATTCATTACCTTGAATGGAAGCAGGGACATTATTTTACAAATTGAAATCAACTAACATGATATGAACTTCATGAGGAGGTGCACTAGGAGCTTCTGCTTTTATGAACATGATCAATTTATCAAATTAATCCGAGTTTGATCTAAGGTATTAAGTTTGAGAAATATGAACCTTAGACTTATTCATGTGGTCAATTACATAAAGTGAATAAGAACTAATAGGATTATATTATTTGTTGAATAAAAAAATAGGAGGAAACATGGGATTCCCTATCTTTTCAAGCTATTTATCTTTTGAGAAATTTGGCAAAGGAGTACCTTAGTTAAGAATGAACTTAGGAGTAGTTGTAGCTTTAGGAGTTTCCTTAGCTTTCTATTTTTTAGACTCTTTTTTTTTTATCAATATATTTTAACTTCTCATTTTAAGCTTTAGTAAATACAACATAATCTGAATGACTATTCATATCCTCTACTCTTTTATCATATTCATCAATACTAGGTTGAAATTTAAATTATCATACAGTGTAATCACCATAAGGTTCATGAATCTAAGGATCAAAGGTGCCAAAAATACCTTCTTCAAGTGGTTCTTCAATGGTGAAATTTTTCAAAATTCTAGTCATTTCTAGGTGTTTATAACAATCATGATCATTAGTGGCATGAAATATATATGAATAATGAATAAAAATTGCAGTTGCTTTAATAGTGGGTTGAGGATTTGAAGGAGGGACACTAGGATAAAATATGACATGATATGGTACAAATGGTCTTATAGGAACATATTTATATGGAATAATATGATTTTAAGGAATTTTTTATTTAAGGCCAAGATTTCATTGTTAATCTCTAGACCAAAGGATTTGCTCAATTATGTTCCTTACTCATTAAAGACTCATTTTTAAGATTCCCAATCATGATCATATCATATTAAATTTCCATGGCTTGGATTTGTACTATGGCCAAATTTTTAGGATGTTTTATTCAAATTAAGAAACTAACTTCATGTAGTTGGGCATTCAAGAAGAATTTTTATTTATTTTCTACTATAAACATGGTAGTTGTTAGAATCTTGTGTATTAGCATGTTGAATCTAGAAATGAACCTTATCATGTTATCATGGGGTTTTTTAACTATCTTGGTCAACTGAGGAAATAGACAATGTTAATCTTTAATAGGTTTGAATATTTATTCAAATCTAGTTCTCATCATTTTCTAGTCTAGAATCGAATTAACATGTAAATGGTGAAACCATTCTACCACTCCTTTGGAAAATGTTTGCATGATTAACCTAAATAAAACATATTAATGTTTTAAATTAATAAGGCCATAATAATGATCTGAAAAAATTATATTCTCATCAATATGCTGTTTACCATCACTAGTAAACTCAAGAAAATTCTTCCTTAAACCTTTTGGTAATTCATGAAGTTTAGCACCTAGGGCCAATGGACCAATACAGACACCCCATGGTATAACGATAACCATATTTTTAAATCTTATTTTCCATGTAACCAATAATTTAGGAAGTGTTTTATTTTATTACAAGTTATACCCTTTTTATTTTCTCAGGAGAGAGTCTAAACTAGACTATTCTTGAAACTCAAGGTACTGGTCAGAAATACCTTTCTTTTTACTAGACCTTCAGTACATTTTCTCATCTAGGATGATAATAGTTTATTTAATAATCACAATTTTTATCTAAGGATATCTACTTAGTATATATTTCATTATTTGTCTAACAATGTGTGCAACTATTCTCTTTGAAAAATTAACATGTTGTTCTTCTTTCTCTAGCATAGTTGTAGCTCTTTGAATTGGGATCTACTCTCTTTGTTATCCCAAGATAATTTTTAGAGATTAGAACATATATTTTATTAAATATATTATGTATGATAAAGATTAATTTAATAATTTGGGTTTTGATTTATGTGGATAGTCATACAAGTGATTAAAATGAGAGTTATGGGTTACATAGAAAGTACATAACATGACCCACTATGGGTGATAAAATTTGTTGGAGAAATATTTGGAACTTGTGATAAATATTAAATTTCAAAATAGTGAAGGAGACACAATTATCTTCTCTATTCAAATGAGAGGTTACCTTTATTTAAAATAGTAAAAACTAAACTAAACCTATTTACAATATCTACATGTTGAATGAAGTATTAGGTTGTATTGATTTCAAATGAAATGAAAAACAAAAATAAGGGAGATAAATGGTCATTGATGAATGAGAAAGTAAAAATTTCATCTAACATGCAAAAATAAGGCATTTCTAAAAATTAACATGCTTGTTTGAGATTAAATAAAGTGTTAATTGAATTTAGATATATGCACTAACATAATAAAAATATACATCCATAAAATAAAATATAGACACATAGTTCTATAAATTCACCTGTGTTCTCAATTTAAATAACTAACACAAATTTTATTTCTCCTTCCTTTCAATAAAAACTACAATGGACATCAAACAACCCTTAGACAATTGTCATTTCTACTATTTATAGAGATAGGAGGGAATGGGTTGACCCCTCATATTACAATGTGACCTTTAGAATTCACAATTTTCCCCTATTGTCTTCTTACTATTTTTTTAAATTTTTACCAAAATAAAATTACAAATTTTACAAAACATAAAATATAAAAATTGGAAAACTGTATTGAGACTCCTATGATAGTTTCTTTAGATTATAAGTTGATGTTGAAGATATTTGAGGTTGGAAAATAATAGATCTCTTGGATTTTTATTTATCTTAGGTAGCTTTAAATTTTATGAATTTCTTGCTTCAAATATTGTATTCATATTAGGGACAAATATATGCCTACTGTGTGTCAACTATTTAGTATCTACCAACATCATGGTGTTTGGGACTTCCTTAAGATGAGTAAATTGATTAATCATCTCTTCAAGTTAGACATGGATTTCACTATGCATAATCATTAATGCAACATTGAAATGATTCTATTTAAACAATTCCTCTTTAACATGATTCATGAATTCACTCTTTATTTCTTGTACAATGAACCAACTAGTATCATATTATATCCAAAAGTCATAATGAAATTATCTTAGATTAGAATAAATTTCTGCATGTTTATTTCTTATAATTCAAACCTAATATTGTAATTCACCTAGATCTTGGTTTAAAATGTCATTCTTACAAAGAATGCATTCCAATAATTTGTAATAGGAATCATCTTCAACCTTTTGAAAAAATATATATATGACAATTTGGTTGGTGTAGATGGTGATCATCTGTCAAACATTTACTTTAAAATTTTCCTACATATTCACCTTGTCATTGTGGCACTTTATCTACTAAGTGGTATTGACAATTTTAGAATCATCTCATTAAAATTTATTGCCTGCTCAATATACTTGAAGCCACTCAACAAAAAATTATCAACTTAATCTTCAATATTTTTCACATATGTGTTATATATATTAATGGTTTTTATGATCTCTTTGATTAAAATAGGGATGAGGAGGGGAATATACATGAGTTGTGCCTCGACTAGATTGAGGAGGTTGTTGACATATCTAGAAAACTATTGACCTTGATATTTCAATTTTGATTGACTGAGTTCATATTTGTTATATATTTTGATCATTATTTCTATGATATCCCAAAATTTATGAACATAATTATATTTGGTTGTCTCTCCAAGTGATACTCTCTTCAGAGTAAAACCACTTATGGTCATCTCATCTTCATTTTAATCAACATTTAGCTCAGTAATCTTTACAAGCTAGATCTTTGTTGGATATAA
Source organism: Torreya grandis (assembly GCA_037957365.1). NCBI lineage: Eukaryota > Viridiplantae > Streptophyta > Pinopsida > Cupressales > Taxaceae > Torreya > Torreya grandis. Next base: position 2,000,414 of record JARHVA010002575.1, on the reverse strand, counting down.
AACTAACCATAATGTAGTATTTTCCTTATTTGGATGAGGATTCATGAGGATATTATCTACTACATCAAAATAAAAAAATTAAGATTCATCCACCTTTTCTTCATGTTTAGCATAGCTTACATCCATTGAAATAAGATCTAACTGAAACTAGTCAATTGAGAACATGAAAGTGATGTTGTCGGTTAATTTTGAGATGAATATCTAATAGGAGGTGGAATATATCTAGAAAATATGTGACAAAGGGATGCAAAGGATTTCACATAAACATCACTAGTATTTACCTCTTTAACTACTTATTTAATAGAGGCAATATATTGCTAAGTGGTATTGTCAATTAATAGAGATGTGTCAAGAAGTGAAGAAGAGGATTTAAACATTACAAACTTATTAGCTTTTGTATTCTTTCCAAGGATAGAAATTTCTTCACAGGTCTCACCAAGTTTTTTTGACTACTTAGGATCCTCGACATATCCATCATCATAATTTATAGAACTAGATGACTAAAATAAAATATTGGCATTGTTTTCCTATGAGTCTTAGGAGTCACTAAAATTACTTGATCTCCTAGATCATCTTGATATGATGAACTCGACCAATATTTTATCAAACCATTCTATAGATTAGTCCAACACATGTTTTTTATACATGCAAGTGTGATAGCTCTCTAATGAACCAATTGATGCTCAACAATGAGCCAACCAATGCATTTTATAAATATATTGGGTCGATTATGTCATTCTTATCATCAATCATGCCGTCTACAACCCATGTATCAGTGAAGGCTATGATTTTTTTCCAAACCCATTCTTCCCCAATTATGCATTAATAATTCATACTCATTATAATAATCTTCCCATTAATATTCTAAATGTGGTACATGATCATAGGAGGCACCAGTGCTAAGGTGAGTTCACCCAAAACTTTTACTATCAAGAGAAGATCAAATAAAATATGAATGTAAGGTAAACCATGTTATCATAGACTCGATATCCTAGGCATTTATTTCATTATTTCATTTTAATTGACCCAAAGAGATAGGGAATGTAACACATAAAATATGTATATCCATGCAACATTTGTGCACTATGCCCAACTGTATACATAGTTCAATCAATAGGATTAACTTATTTGTTACTCTAGGATATTACATAGGATAAAAATCAAATCCTCCAACCCTTATGTATGTAATTTTTTAAATTTTGATGAAGTAGGTTCTATAGTATGAAATCAAGTTCGTTTATTTATTGGAGATCCTTCTTCCCCAATACTCATCTAGAACTTGGACTATTATCATTGTGAAGGCATCATTAACCCTTCTAACATGTTTATTCCTTTGATCTAAATTTAACTTAGAATAGAATTCATATACATGGGTGGAGGCATCAACATTGGTTAGCTGGGTGAGATAAAGGTACACTCTTTGAGAGGCTAATGAGTATAGCAATTATGAATTCATGAAAAACTATTTATTTGCATCCATGTTAAACAAATATTGTTTTAGATCTTCATTGATCATATCTTCCCATTCAATATATTATGTTCATTTTCATAAACATACATGGATATAAATTCATGGTGATTTAATTTCTAACCACATGGCTAAGAAGAGTTATCATGTATGATAGTTATTATTTGAATTCATGTCTGAAGAAGTTATTCAACAACTTAAAAAGAATAATTTTCTTATGGTTTATCCATAAATCATTTATGGTTTTTAGGTGCTTGTTGATATTTTTATCCTAATAACATTTTCCTACTAACACACTCATCCTTACATAAATTTCATTCAATAGGATTCTCAATGTCATGCCCATTGGTGTTCTGTCTAATTTTTCCATTAGAGACACACCACTTGATTTTATTTTATTTATTTTTGGGTCATGGTGTTGAGCATAGGTGAACACCAAATTTAATAATTTCATTGAAATGATAAAATTAATTATTTCATGAAAACCTCTTTCCAAAAGATGAAACAGTCATAGAATTTAGATTTTCTGCATTAAGCCTCTTATGAAAATATTACAAGTCCACATGGCTAATATGAGAATTCCCAATATTATGAATGTTTTTGCTTATCTCTATTAGTAGAAAAGGATATAACCCCATTTATTTATACTTCATCTTCACTGATATGGAAATATTAAGGGTTTTTTCAATGAGGAATTATAGATTGGTAAAACCAGGAGGAGAGAAATGTTGAATTTTTGCAAAGAGAAAATTGTAGTGGTCATGAAAACACCTTTAAAATCATTGGACTATACATTACATGAAATGGGAAATAATCCCAAACTCTAGAAGTGAAAGGTCTATGTTAATATCCTTTTGGATTGAAATTATTGGAAAAGGTGAACCAATTCTACTAAAAGCTATACCAATGAGAAGTGCTTATGAAATTGAATATTTTGGCTATCATTATGATAAAATCCATCTTCAAAGGAGAAATTGGTAGCTATGAATATTTTATAGGTGTTTTAGGACATATTTTGAGTCAAATGAGTCATATGGAGTGTTTTATAGGGTTTGAGCAAGGGTTCTAATGTCTTATAGTAACTAGACCTTAATATGAGGGAGCACATGTTATGCATCCATGTGATCAGTCTTAACCAACCTCACAGGTGTGTCAGACATGAAATCATATTATAGGCATTGCTTCAACTCCATCGTGTTTGTGAGGATAGACAAGCTAACCATGGGGACATAGGACACACAAAGGCATGACCGTAAATCTCACATTTATGCATATCATTCATCCTATAACTTAATCAAGCATGACCTCCTAGATCACTTGCTATGAAAATGCACTTCACATATTTTTTAATCTTTTTTCATTTTTTTTGACATTATTGAATACATAGCTTTTTTTCTTTAAATTCACTTCTTGATTTTGGACTTGTAAATTTGACATCAAATTCTT
>JARHVA010002575.1:1965000-1992500 GCA_037957365.1 Torreya grandis | reverse complement strand
TGGAATTTTAGAACATAAAATAAAGAATGTACAATCTTAAAAAAGAAAATGAAAAACTCAACAAAAATCTCAACACCCTGGTGGAGTATAGCAAGATCACCATGATGAAAAGCCTATAAAGTATGGAGACTCTCAATCTACTATCAAAGATAAGGTATGTTGAATCTAAGATACCAAGTTTTGAAAAAAAATAAAAGTCCATAGTAGGAGAAGAGGATGTTACTCAATCAAAAGTTTTCAATGAGTTAACTTATAAAATAAAAACTAATATTTAATTCTATCTTTTTGTATTCCATCGTTGTCCTATTTTTTTGGGACTTTATGTTACTTTTTTATTGTTTTGTTGCTGCGTATAAGTTATTTTTGTTATTTTTCAATTTATTGATAGAATATTTTTTATATCTTTTTTGTATACCTAGCCTATATAGCATTCTATAGATTTGGGTCCCTTATTAAAACCCACTTTTACCAATATTAAAACATGTGCTTCCTAAAACTTTAGCCTTTATTTCACCATCATTTTTTATCTCTGATAATGGCCATCATGGTTATATAGAATGAAAAATGTTTATGAAAAATTGGTTTTAAAAAATAAAATAATATCCAACAATAAAAATATCAAGAAGATGATCATTAACAAGGAGAATAAAAAATGATACAAGAAAAAATGGTATCCTTTCAATTAGTTATGCATTTAATTTGATACACATAAACTTTACGATGTTTTATTTTTAATAAATATTAAAAATCTATATATTAAAACTATTCTACATATAATAGCTTTATTATTTTCATAGTCCATAAGATTGAGTAGAAGAATAAATTTGTGTTAAATTATGTGCACATTTTTTGATCAAACACATTTTGAAGCACCATCCATGATTCATCATTAGGAATTTTATGATGATGATGATGAATCATAGATGGTGATTTAAAATTCATTACATCAAAAAATATGCACATAGTTTCAACCATAAATCTTCCTATTCTACATGTTTTCCAAAAAATTAAAATCAATATCTTGTTTTTCCCTTTATCAACTTTTTCTTTATTTGATCTCAAAATTAGATATGCATGATCAGAGCAATATTTTTTTGCCTTAAGATTCAAAATTATGATACCCAATTTTCTAATTTACACCCAAACTCATGTTTTACAACATGATGGAAACAATCATAGAAAATACAAAAACAATGAGATAGAGGACCAACAATATGAAATTTGGATAACTAAATAGTACGTGCTTCTTAAAACTTGAATTATTATTTCATCATCACTTTTTTATCTCTGACTATGGAGACCATGGTTATATATAAATAAAAATGTTTATGAAAAATTGTGTTCTATAAAAAATTTCTTTTCTCACAAAGGGTGGCATTTTTATTGATATTTTATCAATGCACCTAAAGTTTGTTGCACATGTTTTCATGTTTTGCTATATTTAGCATGCAACAAAAAATATGTAAGTATTGAGTATAATAAATTTAAAAATATGTTAGGCCTCACATAAATTTTTAGTTGATTAACATTGGATGTTTCATGTTATGGTAAATAAATAAATAATACTAACAATAGATTTGTTTTCAAACAAAATCATTGGTTTTTAGTTGTTAATTATCTACATTAGTAGATACAACAAATATAATACAGATTATCATATTTAATGGAAGCTATAAATTTTGGATATAATATAAACTTGATAATTAATTAAAACCTTCAATATATCAAACATAATAATTCATTTTAGCTTTATTGAATTTAATATAGTAAAACTACTTCACATTATATTACATCTCAAAATAAATACATAACTATGCATTGATTTGGCCATCACGGGTTAATTTTATTTTAAAACATTGAAAAAACATAATCTCTCATTATTATTCAAAGAATAACATGATTATTAAAGTATTTAAATCTATTTTTTTATTTTAAATATAAAAACATTATTTTTACAAAAGAGATAAAAACATGAAACAAGTAAGGGGGAATATCCCTTTAAAAGAGCAATGAAGATCTTCAATTGTAATGTTAGGGTGTTGGGATCCCCTAAAAAACGGATGTTTTTCAAGAGACAACTTCAAATCCATATCCTAAATATATTTTTTATATGAGAAACTAAGATCACTGAAGCAATGTATCTTGATAATTGCTCAAAAATTTTCAAATTGCTTGTTTCCTTTTCTATTAGAATGAAGGGTTAGTCAAATGGATTTTATACTATCTTCATTAAATCTTTAGTTACCTACTCAAATGTCAAATCTAGTAAAAAAAAATGATCTATCTTAAGATTCTCTAGCATCAAGGATAACATTTTTTTAATATTTAATGTGTATGCTCCTTCATGCTTAGTTTTTAAGGAAATTATGTTCAAGGACAAGTCAATGGTGTGAAACTATTTTCAAGGTGAACATTTAATGTTATCTTGGAACTTCAACTATATCATTATAAATATCTATAAAATAGAAGGGATTGAAATATATACTCAATCCCAATTATATATTATTTAATTTTTTTGTGATAAAATTTTGTTGGACATTAAACCTAATTTTATATCCTTTACTCGAAAAAATAGAACTATTTTTGGTAATGTTGTTGAATAAATTGACAAAATTTTCATATCTAATCATTTTTTAAATAACAATGAGATCCTTCACTCAGATATTAAAAAATTATCAAGGTCAAACCACTTGCCTATTTACCTCACTATCAAAAATGATAATTTTCCTAATGTCCCTTCCTTTAGATTCAAATGGGTGTGCCTAAAGGATCCAAATCTAATGGATCTTATGAAATATTTGGGCAAGGAACCAATGTCTAGACACATCACAAGAATCTTTAAGATCATAAGTATAAAATTTTTATACAATATATTTGAAAATGGAACAAGGAAATATTTGTGAACATTTTTAGGGATAATTCCATCATTGAATCTAATATTCAAAGCCTTAAAAACCAAGTGCAGAGGATTGCTCACGATAGAACCTCTTTGATCAAAGAAAATAGATAAGTGTGAATCTGAACAAAGTTTTTGTAAAATATGATATTTTCTAATATTAAAAATAGAGAGACTGTTGGATAAGGAAGGATACCACAACATAAAATTATTTCACCAATCTACCTTGTCTACACATAATTATAACATCATTTTAAAAGTCAAAATTAGTAATAGTCCTTATACTCAAGATTTGGATGAGATTAAAAATGAGGTAATTATTATTTTTGAAAACTTCCTTAAGGAATCCTCACCAAATTTTTATTTGGATAAAAAATAATTTAAGAATATTATTAAAATAATGATCAATTATAATCCAAATGTTGATTTAATGAGGCCTTTCATAGAGGAAGAAATCTAATTTTTACTTTTGATCATGGACAATGATAAATACCTAATCCCTGATGGGTTCCCTCTTATATTATTAAACACTTTTTTGAAATTTTTAAAATGGGATATTTTAAAATATTCCAATGAATTCATTTCCTCAATAAAAAAATATGAATGGTTTTAACTATATGTTACTATCTCTAATCTTTAATAAACTAAATGTCAACTCATTAGAAAACTTCATAATTATAACCTTATGCAACACCATTTACAAGATTATTTCAAAATCCTTTGAAATTATATCCAAATTATCCTTACTATTCTTATTTTATAACAACACGATGGATTTATCCAAATTAAACAAATCTTAGACAAATTCATTATTTTACATGAACTAATTCATTCAATGAAATTGAATAAGAAAGTGACTATGATCATCAATCTTGATATATAAAAATCATGTGATAGGGTTAATTGGAGATTTATTTGAAAAACCTTAATAATTTTGGGTTCTTTGAGGCCTGGTGTGATTGGATAAATTCTTGTGCCTCACTCCTATGTTTTATGTTTTCATAGATGGAGTCCTAGTTGTTTTGTCAATGTTATAAGAGGTCTCTATAAAGGAGATCATATCTCTCTGTACCTCTTCATCATCATGGAAAAAACATTAGGTAGAGACATTTAGAATGAAATATCTCTAAATCTCATAAGAAACTTCAAAATTAATAATAATTTTATATTATGATCTTTTTGTCAATGATATAATTTTGGGAACTCTGTTCACATCCAAAAGGGTTGAATGTTGAACTAATTTTTAGATTTATATCAATGTGCTTCAGGTTAAGAGGTTAACCTATTAAAATCTAAAATTTTCTTCCTTCATACTTCACTCTATATAAAAAATAATCTTAAGAAAATTATTGGATTTTATTTAGGTTTTCTTCCTAAAAAATACTTGGGGATCCCCCCTTTCCCATGGATAGTTGAAAAAGTTATTTTTTGGATAATTTGACCACAACCTTCCAGAATAAATTGGCTTATTCAAAATAAAATAGTTTTTTAAGGGAAGATAAATTCAACTAATATTCTTATCTATATGATGACAGTCTCAAAATCTCTAATAAGTGTCAATTCAATTTTAGCTAACATTATGAAAATTTTCCTATGGAATGGTCATTCTAAGTCTAATAAAATTGCTTTAATGAAATGGGAAGAGGTTATTTTCCATAATTAAAAGGTGGATCTATAATTATAAGTTTTTTCAATATGATTGAAGCTCTAGAAGAAAAACTTATTTTGAGAATAAATTAAGACAAATACAACACTTCGAGCATCTTGCTATGAAAAAGTATATTGATAAGATAGATGATCTCAATGTTATCTTTAATATAGTTCATATAATGTATGGATCTTGAATCTAAGAATTATTTTTGAAATGTAGAGACCTTATTACAAGCTCACTCTAGTAGATATTAAAAAGGGTATATTTGTTAACCTATGGAAATATGCTTAGTTTAGTGTGGGCCCTCTCTATAATAATCCTTCATGAGAAGATGGAAAAATGTTAGAGTAGGGGTTTTATTTTTTCCATATTTATTTATTATGGGATTTTTCCCTCACTTGCAGTTTTTATACTTTTATGGATAAGATTTCATAGGGGTACTTGGAGTTACATTTTGACCAGATGTATAAGAAGTAAATCACTTGATAAACTAATCTGGGTATGATAGTTACTCTTATACTATTGGATATCTAACTTCCTTTATTGGAGGAGTTACTTATACACTACTATTTGTAAATCGCTCTTGGTGTGTTATTGTTTAATAGGGTATTGGTTTTGGATATTTTATATTGCTTGTGTAATATTCTCATGCATGTGATTTCCTTTTCTTGAAGCTATTATGTTATGTAATTTCTTGACTTGTGATTATCATAAATCTATGAGTTCACTTGATCTAGATATCCTAGCATCCACTATGATATTGTATCAGATCTATTCTTGTAATTGTGTGTCTGGTTATTCATTGTTAGTTTTTAAGAAATCATAATATTTTAATTTAAAAAATAATCATGTTATACAATCCATTCATGTGAGTTTTCATATTTGGTGGAGTCATTTTTATAGATTTAGTTCATTGGTATCCATTACCAAGAATTTTTTTTGTTTCTTTGTGACTACATGTTTAGTGTGCCTTGGTGTTTTTTCCTACATAAGACTTGTGTACCTCTATATGAATTCAGGTTTGGTCTCTTGCATTTAGTATCAGCTTGTGTATTTTAATTCATCTTGGCTTCAACTAATTTTAAGTGTTATGGAAACTGATCTATTGGTTCTACATGTTCGACCCTAGTTTTGCATTACTTCTATGTGGCCTCAAGTAAGACATTTTATAGTCATTGCTTCCAAAACAAGATAAGTCTATTAAAGTTTGTCCTTATTTAATTTTAAAATATAGCATGTTAAATCACCTTTGTTTATTAGCTTCAATAAAATAAGGTCATGTAAGCTACTTTTCTTTGAATACACAAGTAATGCATAAGAGGATTGGTCATGTTTAACATTGTTAGAGGATATTTTTTATTTTTTTATAAAAACAAAACATTGTGGGAAATATTTAAAGAGAATTTTCAATTTTTTAAAACCTCTTCATATTTTCATTTATTCACTTTGTGTACTCATCTTAGACACATTTTCAGCTGAGCCTAAAATTCTCACCTTATTTTTTGAATCATGTAGTTAATACATTGACACTGGTTAATATTGACACATTCTCCATTATGCCTAACATCTTTTGAGTGTGAATTATTTTTAACATCCATGGGGGGGCGGTTCACCATTTCATAGTTTAGGGGGAGTTTACTGTATTTCTAAGTCAATTTCCATTCTACTTACACTTTCATTTCTGCACAAAATGGATACAAGTTCAATTAACCCTCTAAGACTATTTAATTATCATGGATAAAAATTTAAAATACAAATTACTCTAAGGAACAAAGTTTTTCATCACACAAAAATAGGGTTAAAAACTCAACCAAATGTAGATACATAAAAATTTAAGTGATCTAATTGTAGTGATGAAAACTATTGGTTGTTGTGTCTTTCTATGTCTCCTAAACTCATGTGCCATATAGAATATACAAAATATATTTGTATTCCAAGTTTCTAGGACTTAGGCTGATAAGTTCATTTCTAGTTCATAACCTTTCATCACATCTTACTTCCTAAATATATTTTTAAAAATGGTCCACAAATGAAGTGTGGACCATTTTTTAAAATATATTTAGGAAGTAAGATGTGATGAAAGGTCATGAACTAGAAATGAACTTATCAGCCTAAGTCCTAGAAACTTGGAAACCCTTTAGGATTTCTTCACCATGTTCAAGTCTTTGGGATTTTATTTGAAATAATGCGTAATAAATAATAAATATTACCAACCTATTCTTTTTATACTCTCTAAGTGAGGTCCTAATTCTTCTATCTTTGTCTATACTTTCCATGCCACTAAAACATTTTTACGTACTACATGGAAAATTCCCTCCTTAGATGTTTTCATTATCGATTTGATTAGGAAAAAAGATAAGTTAATACAAATATGAACATTAAAACACTCAAAATCACAATCCCTAATTGATGGGAATGGGAAATAGAAGAATTCAAACAAAGATAAGAAGAAAAATAACAATGATCAAGAGAATCAGAAATAATCAACCTCTACTAAAATGACCACTAAAACCTCCTCTTCTAATGATAAAACTAAGAAGGAGAAGGTTAAGTGTGCCTATTACAAAAAATGGGCAAGATAAACACAAGTGAATAAAGAAACAAATTGATCACCTAACTCATCTTATACAAAATAATAGCATAGGTGTTACTAAGTCTATTAAGTAAAATTCATCAACCCAAGATTATTCTAAGGTTAAAAGGCAAAAGTAAAGGAAAAAAAAGGGAAAGTATATTTTAGTAGTTATATTTCCAACCCTTTTAAGGTTTATTAACTTAGGTGCTTCCCATCACATGGGCTCTTCACAAGTTTAGTTTTCTTCCTTAGAGCCTTATAACATGTCTTTTATCACTTTGGGTGATGACACTTCAGTAGAACTTATAGAGAAAGGGTATATTTAAATGGATAGAGGAAAATATAATAGTTTTCTATGTGTTCCATAACTTTAATTTAATCTCCTATTAGTCTACCAAATCACTCACATAAGGGCATGAGGATAGAGTTTTCACCAGATTTAGTCACAATCAAAGAGTTACATAGTGATTCTATATTAGCAATGGGTAGGGTTGATTACTGAGCTATGTTATATACCTTCTCACATTTCTCACTTTATTCTTATCTGAATTTATTGCTAAATAATTCAAATGGATTTAGAAAATTTTAGCATGAGTGATTTTCTACCTGGAACAACTCAAAAAAATGACATCATCATAGGCTTTCATAGATTCCATTTCTCTAAGGGCATTTATGAGGGTTCTACCCTTTATAAGCATCATGACAAAAAATTTGAAAAAATCAAAGCTTTGAGGACTTCACAAGCAATGAAGTTAGTACATAATAATGTATCTGGCCATATTCCTAGTCTATATTTAACAAGGGCTAAGTGTGTCCTTACCTTCATTGATGATTTCTTGAGATAAGCATGGGTTCACTTAGGAATAAATTTAAAGTTTTTGACAACTTTAAAGACTTCAAATTTCTTACAAAAAATGAATCTAAGAAATGCATCAAGGTCCTTTAAACTAATAATAGGGGTGAGTATGTAAACAATAAATTTGAGAATTTTTTCACAGTTGTTGGGATTGATTTTTAGTGGATAGTTCATTATATTCCTCAAAAAAATAAAGTTACAGAATGCAAGAATATGTCCTTGAAATAGATATATAGGTAGATATATGATTCACTTTAAGTCACTTGAACCACAGGATAAGATTGAAGCAATCAATTATGTTTTATACATTTAGAATAGGCTTCCCCACAAAGATTTAAACTTTATAATCCATTTAAATCATGGTCTATTAGGAATATTATAGTTGATAATTTTAGAGTCTTTGGATCTCTAGCTATGAACATATACCTAATAAGAAGCGCAAGGCTATAGAACCTCAGAGTAATCCTTGCTTATTTTTAGGTTATGTAGATGGTGGCAAGGGGTACCACCTTATTCATCCAACCACACATGATATTTTTATAAAGATAAGTGTTCACTTTAAAGAGACTCCCATAGACTCAACACTTGACACTTCTCCCACTTCACTAGACTCACTTGAATTCAATTAAAATGATTTGGATAAGACTGAGCACACTCTAGAGGTTGAGGACACTTATTAAATTTATGATAGAGAGATTAGTGATGGGGACTCATCTTCATCCACATATATATACACTTTAGAGGATGATGTTTCTCTCCATGACTCATCTACTTATGGTCCTCTTTGGGCTAGGAATACATTATAGAGTACAAGTACATGAATCAGGGATCCTTCAAATGATTGGTAGACATGTTTAGAGTTTTAGCGTGGACCACATTCTTTATATGCCTCTTCCTTAGATCCATAGACATTTTAGGAGGCATTAGGTATTCCTAAGTGGGATTATGTCATTAATGAGTAGTAATAATAAACAAAGAATCATACATTGTATTTGACACTTCTTCATAAAGGAAGAAGTATAGTTTGATGTAGATGGATATATAAAACTAAATATGAATTAGATGGATCTATTAAAAAGTTCAAGGCATGTTTGGTTTTTAAGGGTTTATTATAGGTTCCTAGAGTCAAATACATAGAGAACTTTTCACTAGTCACCAAAATGAACTCCATCAGGATCACACTTACTATTACTATTCATCAGATGCACATGAAGAGTGCCTTACTTCATGATAATCTTGACGAGGACATTTACATAGACTAGCCACTAAAATTTGTTGAGGATTATTATTTTGTATATAGACTCTAGAAATCCATCTACAACCTCAAATAGGCCCATCAAGCTTGGTATGCCAAGATGAATTCCTTTATTCTTTCAATAAAACTATCTATGTGTCATTCAGATCCAAATGTCTATCTATTTCATGGAGATGATTTACTCTTGATTATGGTTTTTTATTTTGGCAATCTTTTGATCACTAGTAGTTCTTCTTCATCCATTGCAATAGTGAAAATAGCTCTTTAGGATAGATATTCCATTGAAAACTTGGGTTGTTACATTACTTCTTTGGGATTTAGATTTCTCAACTTGATATAGGGATTAATCTTGCACAACCTTAGTATTCTCTCAATCTACTTGCTCAATTTCACATATATGATGGTAATACAACTCTAACCCCCTTTCTATTTGGACTTAAGTTTGAGGTAGATTATACTTAACCTCTGGTTGATGTGACCTTATATCAACAAATTAGGGATAGCCTTATCTACTTGACACATACTAGATCTGATATATCATATGTTATTGTCCTAGTCCCCATATTCATGTAGGAACCCCATGTGATATACAAGAAATTAGTTAAGAGGATCTTTCACTATATTTATGGCACACATGTATTTAGGTTTCACTACAAATCTATCACTAACATTGAATTAATTGGTTATATTGACTCAAACTGGGTTGGTGATATTCAGAATCATAATTCCATTTTAAGTTATAGTTTTTCCATTAGTTCAATTTTGATTATTTGGTCAATCAAGAAACATAATTTTATTTCTTTATCATATACTAAGGTAGAGTATTGGGGGGTTATTACTTCTACCATTGAGGCCATCTATATTTAAAGGATTCTCATAGATTTTAGTATCTAGTTCAAATGAACTAACATCATGTACTATGACAACTAGAGTATTATTTAAATTTGTGAGAATTTGGCTCAACATCAGTCGACCAAAAACATAGATATTCATATGCACTTCATCAAAGAGCTCATTCATGGGGACATAATTGATCTAATATATTACTAGAGTAGATTATATACATCTTCACCAAACCTTTCATATAGATCAAGTAACTTCCCTTGTGGCCTCTTCATGAGGTTCTATACCCCACAACATCATCTTCTTGGGGGGATTCTAGCCACCTTTTTATGTCTCTCTTTTAGGAGAGATTTTCCTATGAGTTTTCTCATTTTCTCTGTTTTATGAGAGATTGATTTTTACATGTGTACCTCATTAGGCCTAGTTGTTGGGACCCATTTTTTTTAAACTCCCTACCAAAGTTGTGTTTATGGGGTAGTGTTAGAGTATGGGTTTTATTTTTTCCCATATGTATTTATTATTTAGTTTTCCCTCTCACTTGTAATTGTACTACTTTCATGGATAAGCTTTATTAGATGTACTTGGAATAATATACTGATCAGATGAAAATGAAGTAACTCTCTTGACTAGTTATTTTACATATGAGAGTTACTATTATATTACTAATTCTATGACCACCTTTCTCGGAGGAGTTATTCATGCACTTCTATTTTTAAATTTCTCTTGGTGAGCTATTTTTCAATGGAAGATTGGTTTTGGCTATTATTTTACTTATGCAATTTTCTCATGTATGTGATTTCATTTTCTTGAAGCTATTATTTTGTGTACTTGAGACTTGTGCTTATCACAAGCCTATGCATTTTATTGATCTAGAGATCCTAGCATCCACTCTAATAAAAATATCCAAGTATTTATACAACCAACCATTCTTATGATCTTACTTCTTTCAACTTTTTATTGAACTTTCACCATATCGGTAGTTTAGACGAGACTAATGGCTTAATATATATTGCAGATCATTATGGAAACTTTGGTGAAAAAAGTTTATAATAAGTTAATATATCATATTGAAACTCCTTTATGTCATGTAGAACTTTTTTTGATACCTTGGAGACTTCCTAAAAATAATGTAAATTTGTGGTCTATCATGAAGAAGAAATATATTTTTTTAGATAGACTCCAAAGGATTGGTTTTCATGGGCCCACATATTGTGTCTTCTATAAAGATAATTCTAAAAATCAAAACTAGGTCCTCCTTCATTGTTATTTTTCCTACAGAATTTGGTATTATTTTTTTAATACAATGAATATAATTTGGGTAGCAGCTAGATCTATTCATGAACTTTTGATTGACTAGATTGAAGGAGGGGGCTGAGTTAGTAATATTTGGGTTATGGCTCCATCTCTGATCATCTATAGGTTATGGAAAGTAATAAACAATAGAGCTTTTAGGAATTTATCCCTCTATAAATATTTCCTCCCTTTTAAAAGTAAGGAGCTCATTCTTGAGATTTTTAAGGTCAAAGTGTAACCTCCTAAAAATAAAATCATTGGAGAGGATTTTCATATTCTCTTAAAATGGTCTTTATTGAAAAATAACTTCAACCTCCTTCTTTATATCAACAAACAATTTTTGGTCTCTTGGAAGCATCTGAGTGACAATTATGTCCAACTAAACTTTAATGAGGCATCCAAAGGTAACCAGGTAATTATAGAGGTGGATTAATCTTCAAATATAATGTATGACAAGTTCTATCTTTCTCCTTTAACATTCCATGGTATACAAATAGTTAGACTATAGATTTATCTCTTTTCAAATATTTTAGAATCACCATTGATTCAAAATAAAGGAAATTATTAGCAGAAGGGGATTCTTTCTTATTTATAAACACTTTTAAATAAATAAGAAATTATTAACGGTAGCTTAATTCAATATATCATCCAAGTCATTCATTTTTTTAGGACACTTATTTCTCCCATCACTATCTTGAGACTAACTCTCATGCAAAATTATATACAATCTCTAGAGCTCTTCACCTTACTCCTAATGAAGATTGGAATTATGAAGGCCCACCTCCCTAGGAATAATGCAATAAATAATTATAAAATTATTGACTCGCTAAAGACTTCCCAATTTTTAAAGTTATTGTTGTGGGATTTGGTGATGTAGTTATTTAGGTGTTTTTATGTCTTAGTGCTTAAAGCACATTCTGGTGATTGGTGACTAAGGCTTTAGGTGTAGGATTTTATCTCCTTTGAAGTGGATTCATTATGGTGGTTCCTTCTTGCATTCCTATTTTTTATGGATTTTTAAGATTTTAGTCTTCAATTCTTTGGTATTCTCTCTTATTTACTAGCTTATTGGCTTATTGGTCACTTGAATTTTTGGCTTTATGCCCATCTTACTCTGTTCTCTTGGATACTTCTTTTATTTTTCTTGGTTTTATCTATTATCTAGAATTTTTTTAACATGGGTAAAGGATTGTTTTCCCTTATAACTATTTACTAAAAGAAATAAATATATTCTAAAAAATTTATTCAATTTAATTAAATAAAATATATATTTCTTAGATATATACAAGGTTTTGTGAGGCCCCCAGCTATATATTTTTTTTAATAAAAAATAGCCATAGAAGTTTTGAAACATAAAATATCAAAGCCAACATAGAGGCAGGCTAGTTAGGGACCCAAAAATACCCAAAACTACATTGGGGACTATAGCAACCAATACAAGAGATATATCAAATGTTTCCCCATAGACAACTAGCATAAAACATAAAAATAAAATACATGAAAAAGACAAAACATTAAACCTTTACATAGGGTGGCACCATATCATCCAATTATTCAACAAATATAATTTGTTGGTACAGACCTCTCTAAAAACCATGCACTTGTGTTCCTATGATAACCCTTTACAACCTCCATTAAAAGAAGCTACATTGTTGCTATCAATTTGGCTCTGAATCACCTTTGAAGTTTTAGATGATTTCCTAAACCATAGGGGGGCTACAATTAAACCACATGCCACCATTTTTATGAGTTTTTAACCACTTCCACCCTATCCCTATTATAATGGATTTCCCTCCATTGTGTTATCTCCATAATAAAACTTTTTATCTACATCATAAGTGGTAGAGTTAAAAAGTGTCCTTTTAAGGAGTCTAAGGAGCATACCTTTTACTTCAAATCTTCCACAAAGCTCACTAGGAGCATAAGCATAGTTTTCAAAGCAAAAAAAGTGGACATTAGGACCAAACCTGAGCCATCCAATCTAGTGAATGGTAATTTGGGGAGGGGACCCAAATCATGCTTGATAATGTCCTCTACTAGTTCAATGCGATGCTCTAGCTTGATGCAGAACGACACTAGATTGGAGAACACCTCAAAGTCAGAAATCAATGCCATGAGATGCAAAGCAAAGATAGACACCACCTCCAAGTTGACATGATTATGGACCCCTTACTCTAGATAATCAAGTCCCAACACTAGTAAAATAATCTCAAAAAAATCCTCTATCGGCACCCAAAAAATGTTTTTAAGTCTCACCTAATAAATTTCTCAATCGAATGGCATCTTGTGAACAAAACTTCCCCCATATATAGCAGGGGTGGTGAGTGCAATTATAACTCTGTGATCCATATTAAGACCAACATCACTCGAGGATGACACTCCACAAACTAGGTGAATCAATTTGTGGAGAGCCAAAGGAGAAACAAAAATCACCATTCATCTTGAGAATAACATGCTAGATCAAAGCAATTAAGAGTGATCAAAAGACATTGTGGAAATGTCTTGATGCACTCATGTTACATTCATACTATCATGAAAGATAATAAAATCAACATCCTTCACATTTATGGAAACATCAACATCAGGGGGTAATCATGATGTGAGGTTATAGTGAAATAGTTGGCATAATATTTGACCCCTCCTCTAAATTTTCCACTAGGAATTGCCACTACTATGCTAAAATGTTTATATGCCAAGACTTCCCATTTTTGTAATTTAAAAAATAAAATAAAAAAAGAAATACTATTAAGGATTATCATCCCAAATCGATAGATGAAAGAGAAAGGAAATCCTCCTAGGTTTCTCGTAGATTGTCCATGTAGCTCATTTTAGATTGATCAATGCCACAATTGGCTAGGAATTTAGCTAACACATTGGCTTCACATAAATAATGGTTAGAAGCTATGGAAGTGAAGAGAGACAATCTATCCCAACCACATAATAAAATGTTTTATAGCTTCCAAAAAGTGGCATCCTTTTTTTTTAATATAGATATGATCATCTACGAGTCTCCTTTGATGATTAACTTAATGATATTGCATTAAATTATGAGTTCAATCGTATTGACAAGTGTCTACACCTCTACTTCATTATTGGTGTCACCTATAAATTTCCTATACATTTCTCAAATTAAATATCCACTACTATCATGGATAATAAATCCATTCCCTGAAGACCCTAGATTTTCTCTAGAAGCCCCATCAAAATTTAACTTAAACCACATTTCTAGTGGAGGATTCCATAAGCACTTACCCTTTCTTAATTTTTCCCAATAAATACTATTGACCCATTCATGGGGGCAAATTAAAAAATATTATAGACATGTAAATAATTATTTAAAATAAAAAATAAATTAAATACATAATAAATGCTTCCTTTGAAATCAAACCAATCTCTTATATTCAACAAATTGAATCAAATGTTTTTATCATCAATGAATTTAGAAATTCAATTTTATAGGCATGATCTCCTCACTAGGAAACCTTATTGAACCTTGTTTCAGAAGATTACACCATCTATCTTGGGATGTATTAGTAAGGATTCATATTGGAAATAATTCTATGAACACACACTAATTAATAGCTTCAACAAAACTGCATGTCCCAAATTACAAGTTGTATGAATGATTACATTAATTTCATAGGATTTATTACACCTAAATTTATTATAACAATAAAAAACTTAATTATTTATTTTAAGGTCTTCACTTGTTAGTAATAATAAAAATAATCACAACATCATCACAACCTAATTAAAGTGTGTGTGTGTGTGGTGATGAATTCATCAATTAAATAGACATTGAACTTTCATTTAAAAATGGAAAGAAGAAAGTTTTAAAAATAAATAAACATTTGAGAAAAGAAATCATCCTACCAAAATAGTTTTCTTGGGCACATAACAATTCATGACCCTATTTTAGGTTTAAAAAATCATTCAAACAAATAATAAATATCTTACTCAAATTTAGAAGAACAAAGTTTTATTTTCTTTCATTATGCACAAATATAATTCAAAATAATAACATATTTTTGACACATTTTTTTATGACCCATATAACAATATTATTCATGGTTTAATAACACATTGATTGAATCTGCATGTCATTGGTATGCACTTAAATTTTATAAACTTTGTCCAAGTAACCAAAAAGACACATATTTATATCATGATTATTAATATACAACTATATAAATAGAAGTATTATATAACTATGTTTTTTATATTATATATTAATAATATTATAATTGTTAACTATTAAAATTATATATTTATATCAATATAATACTTATATAATGTTATATAATAATGTACATAATATAATATAGTCTAATAATATTATATTATATCATATAATTATTGACCAAACATTTTTTCATCAAGACAACACATAAGATCATTAATAAATACAAATGCAGTTATTCCATGAAATAAAATAATATATCTAACCTTAATCTAATTATAACCAAACTATAACTTGTACATGTATTTATTGAGGAAAACCCTTGTAATGACAAAATAGGGCTTTGAAAAGAATGAAATCATAACCCTACAAACGTGTACAAAATTATATGAAAAAAAATTGTATTTTTTTAAAAAACCGTATAGATGCCAGTAATAAAAACAACAAAAATAAAATATTCTCACAACATTCATGCCAAGATAATTATTCCAACATAACTCACAAAACAATGCCTGTAATCCCAATCTCATGTATGTGCCTAAAAATATCAAAACAACATAATATTTTAAACACAACCTATTTTTACAATTATATAATCCATAAATCATCCATGTAGCTATATTTACAAAAACCCAATGATTTAGTGCCATCAAATAACATAGTACTATAAATAGATAAATATAGAAACATTATACATATAACCCTTCTAATAACAAAAAAGGGATTTGGAAAGGAAAAAAGCATGGCCTTTTGTAAACCTATATAGATGTTTATAATATTAAAAATAATTATAAAAAAATAAATAGTCTATGCATGTTGAGCTAGTATAACTACACCACATTTCAAACCACACCAATATGAATAAACTATAAAAATACATAAACTTTAGTCTATGCATGTTGAGCTATCCAAGATAAATGGCATATAAAGAATTATCTAAATACCCTTTTAAATATCAACTATCATTTTAAAGAAAAAAAATTGTGTTACCAATGGGTAAAATAGAAATCATAACAAAAAATTATTTTGAGTTTATATATTTCACCTTTACAAGCCAATGATTAGTACCATGAGGAGACAAAGAACCATGCAAAAATATTTTCCACCACAAAATTTATTGTATTTTTTATTTAAATGTATCAATATTGGTAAAAAAACTTAACAATATAAAATATTCTCATGACATTGATGTAGAGAAATAAATTTGAGCTCAAACCCCCTCATATTCACTATATACTCAATCCTTGGTCTAAGATAATTCATACACCATTCATATAAATCTTATCAAAATAAGCCATTGATTCCATTCCCTTAAACAACATATTAGTATAATAAAATCAAAATAGGGAAACATGATATTACCAAATAATGACAAAATGGGGCTTTGATAAGAATGAACTTGTGACCCTCTAAAATGTATCTAGATGGCACAAAAAATGTTTTTATTAGAAAATATTGATAGGAATGTTAGCAATAAAGCTAATATAAAAAAATGATCATTGCATTCACATAAAAATACTTATTTCATTTTAATTTGCCACATAATTACTACATTTCCAATATTTGACCTATGCAAATCACATTATTAAAATTAAAAAAAAATTCAAGCCCACAATTATTTTACCATATAAGATTTGAAAACTATTAAAAAATGTATATTTACAATAAACTAGTTCGTAAACAAAATAGGTTTTGAGTCTTATATCTCTCACATTTCCAAACCAATGATTTATGCTACGAGGATACAAAAAATCATGCACAAATATTTTCCACTAAAAACTTTATTGTAAAAATAAATTGTATCAATTTTAGTAATAAAACTTAAACATATAGAATATTCTTGCCACATTCACACAAAGAAACAAATTCAAGCTTAATCCAAATATTATTCATTATATATACCCAATCCCTAGTCTAAAAAAATATGTACATCATTTGAAAAGATTTGTTTAAAATAAGTTAATGATTCCATGCCCTCAAACAACATAGTACTACAAAATAATCTAAAAAAAGGAACACAATCTTAAAAAATAATACAAAAGGGGGTTTGGAAAGATTGAAATCATGACCCTGTACACTTGTACAAAATTTTATGATACAAAGTAACATATTGATTATAAAACAAAATTAAAAAATTTACATCGTTGCAAGAAAAAACACTAAGATAAATAAAATATGCTCATCGCATTTGAGTAGAGTCACTAATTTGAGATTAATGTGCCTCACAATTACTTCGTTCTTAGCCTCTAATTTATGCATGTCAAGCTATCAAAATAATATAATCTTTTAAACCTACAACCTACTTTTACATAAATACTAAGAAAATCCATAAACCATTCATAGAGTTATATTTATAAGAAACCAATTATTTGTTATTAAGAGGACATATCTTACCTTGATTTGATGTTAACGTCAAACACTTATAGTAAAAAAGCATAGCTGAGAAAGAACAAAATCACAATCCTATAGAATTGTACAAAATGTTTATGGCATGAATAAATATATTGATTTCAAAAAAAATGTCATCATTATCAGAAACAAAATTGAGGCAAACAGAACATCTTGAAGAAATCCCTTAGATAGACTAATTGGATCTTAACTCACCTAAAAAATGATAGCATTCCTAATTTATATATTATGTGTATGGACTAAAAAAGAAATTATCAAACTTTCTCTCATAAGTGACGGGCATATATATAGACTTGATGTTTTCAATATTTCATTAACAGAAACATTAGTTTGGATTATAACACATCAAATAAGCCTATGCATCCTTTAATGTGCATTAAAATCCAACACAAAATCATTTAATTCCATTTGATGCAATAGATAAATATATGAAAAATAGACATGATAATGTAGAAAAAGGTATTACTGCATCATCTAGATTTATTGACCACTTATCATTATCTATATTTTAGATGGATGATGGTACACCCTCACATCTTGGTCTTAATATATCTGGTCTAAAATTGTGGACCAATTTAACACACACCACATGTTCTTTGTAGGGCATTTTAATCATATTCATCCTCAAAATTCAAATGAAAACCATCAATTAGGTATTGAACCAAGGGTTCATTCTAGTAAGTGAATGCCTATTGGCATAATCATGTGAAGTATATAAAAAATATCCCACATAAGAAAATTTTATTTTCACCTTTTTTTTTGGATGGAAGGAAGCTTTCAAAAGTGTGAGCATTAACTTCTCATTGTCCAAAAAAAACACATCGAAATATAATTTCATGTACTCAAGCCATTTATTGAATTTATTGGCATCAATTTTTCCTTCAAATTGAGGAATGTCAAAATTTAATTGTATGTTTAAGGGTTTCATGGACCTATAATGATTTATTTATGGTGTTAGTGTATCCTCAAGCATAAATCATGAAATAAAATTAGTGAGCTTCTCCATTATCACCCTCTTCTATCTCTCAAATTTTCCATCAAACAATTCTTTGGAAATATGTCATATTCCTCCTTTTTCATCTAAGGTCCTTCAAACCAACAAGTAATTTAATATAAAGGATAATGTATCTCAATACCATTTTTATTATATTATGAACTCATTCTATGAGACACATGAAAGAATCGAATGAACCACTCTTAAACCACTTTTAATAATTAAGAATGTAGTTCATTGAACAACACAACAACTAATTCACATCCAAGAGATATTTAAGGGACAATGCCATAAATGAGAATGTGCATGTTTGTGTGTTGTTAGCATGTGTGTAATTAATACAAACTAATTAACCATATATTAACACTCAAATGTAAATGTGAAGAAATAAAATAAAAATTAAACATAAAAGTATACTAATTTATTTTTTTGGTACATGGCATAAAATTGATAAACATGTATTATTTTATATCTTCATATGCTATGTCTATGCTTTGATTTTTATATTAATTTATTTATATATAATGTTGAAAACATGTATACATATGTTAATGATCCAAAAACACATTAAAAGCCATTATATAAGCTAAACAAGTTGAGATTACATGTCACTCTTCATGTTTCATCAATTAACCTGAATAACATAATTTTTTTATTAGAATATAGATACTAATTTCGATACAAACATGGATAGGGGATCCAATTAAGAACAACCTTATATCATGTAGCCCATAGATTCAACATAAATAGTGACTATAGGGTCAATAATCATGTTACCTACCATAATACATACACCCATAATACATTGAATAATGTAAATTAATGAAATGTTTAAATAAAAACAATACATAGATTTACCATAGGTAGCATGACTACCTAGTTGCACAAAAAGGCTTTGGCCTAATTACCTGAATAAAAGTAACTCTCTTACATAATGAATTTTCTCCATCATTAGATCTCTATACTATTACATACATTAGAAAGAGGCTATGGATAGGGTTTAGAGAGTATTTAACTTGTATAAAACGTCTTTTGAAGATAACACTTTACTATTAATAGCAGAAGTCAATCAGGTCAATAACTTGATTGATAATGTTCTTTTTTAATAGTTTGTGGACAATTATGCACTAATTAGAGATTATTCATAAATTATATTACAATGAATATTACAAGTACATATTAACACCATAAAATAGTTTATAATTAATTAAAAATGCTAACATCACCCCTTAAGATGTAAAAAAACACTATGCAACATCAATAATTGCATTGATTTTAATGAGGAATTATAACTTTCACACATATTATGATTACAAATATTTTGATATATTATAATTTCAAAATGAGATACGTTACATCCTTTCACCCTCTCAGATATATAACTTGTATAAATATCTACTTGAATAGATCTAGGTTCTCCCTTACTCCATAAAACTTACATTTTCAAGTTTACGGATGTGTTTATATAGATATACTTTATATGTCTACTTATATTACTCCTCACAACTAACTCAAAAACCTGATGTCACAATCATAAAATAATTATAGCACAATACTATGTACCACAATCATTAAATTCTCATGACTCATCACTATAGTGAATTCTTATAACACATCACTATACACCATAAGTGTTAAATGCATTAAATGTGCACTACAATCCCAATGTTACAAACACATTACATGTCATGTAGCACATCATAAGATCAATAACACATCATCATTTGATTTATTATAAGCTCTATTATCTCCATTCTTTCCCCACATTAACAAGAAATTGTTAAGTGGTTTAAATTTATCCTGATTATAGCCTTTAACTATAAATTTTCATTTGAAAAGTACAAAAACATATATTAAACATGATGTCTCACTGATAAACCTAGATATAACACTTAAAATCTCACATCATACTAATATCTAACCATGTGGATGTTATAATAATTAGGGTGATTCTTCAAAAAAAACTCTAACAGTGCATCGCATTCTATTTTAACATATGGAATTGAAATGATGTCGATATGTTACATACAAATTTTAACATGTACTAGATTCATGTGGCATATTTTGTGAATTATTCTAAAAACATAATATTTTCCCATGTTTTAGTTTTATATATGTTCTTATAATCCTATCAATATTTCTCCTACAAATGGTGAGTGTTGTATATATATATATATATATATATATATATATATATATATATATATATATATATATATATATATATAACATAATTTGGATTTTCATGTAATAGCATAACTATGCACCAATTTTTTATTTGATAGATGATATATTAAGGTTATTTTCATATTTTTGAAAAATTATGAGCTACCACAAAGCTTTGTAGCATTTTTAGAGTTTTAGGTTGAATAATATTTGTACATCAAAATTTTAGGTGTTTTTCCATTTTTGGACATTGTTTAGATGTTGTGTGCATCTCACAAGATGGTGAAATGCACTATAGAGTCCTTTAAATCTCCAAACATATTCACAACTACAATTCATGTTTAAATGTGTTGCACCATTGAAGATGAGTGTGTGGAAGCTTATCACAATGGTCAGAGGATTTAAGATGTATCAAAAACCTTTTGATGTGATTCCATAAAATATCAAACATTTTACCACCAAATACATGTAAAAAAAATCACCCATTTTATTCATATTTTTGGTTGGTGTAATATTTTGTGAAGACCCAAATACTCCTACATCATAAAACAAGGGTAATTTTTTTATGAAAATCAAGCTCAAAATTTTGTGATAAATGTTATAAGCATGCTTTTGATTTTAAACATAAATCCATGATGTTCCCATCCACCATTTGATATCCTTAAATGTTCATTCAATTTATTTTTCCTCTTGCATGTTGGACTATAGACTTTCTTCCTCTACCTGACTCTAATTACCTTTCTCTTTACATTTCCTGTTTCTTGAGGATAGTCCAACCAGGGCCTCCAAATAATATTATCTCTCAATTTCAATAATTTTATGTGATTTGATCACCTATATTATATCCACCTCCACAAAGTGTCTTCAATACTACATACTCCTTCCTTCCAAAAGTATACCTCATCCGCTACTTCGTTCACAACTCTCTTACTAAAAATTTAAACATATCCTTAGGTATCAACATACTACCCATAATACCCATTCTTATATATAAGATAGTATTCATGTCATATTCTTCCATTATCCTCATTATAGTGTCAATAAATCCTAATATTATTATCTTAAAAACATCTTCCTCTATTGATTTTGCCTTGGGGAAGTCTTTAAATTATTAATCTACCTCTATTTATAATACTTAATCTTCCAATTCTTTAGAGTTTTCATCAAATGATAAATTGTTTTGATGTTTGTCCTCCAATGATATATCTATTTTTAATCTCATTTTAATCTACATGTGTTTGGACTGATAAAAATATAAGATAATTTATCTCATTATTTTCCTCTAAGTTATGTGTGACACTCTTCACTTTCCCTTATCCAAATGATCTTTGAATCGACCTCTTCACCCCAAAAATTGAAATGAATCATGAGATTCAAATGAATTATCATTCTCCTTCTAAACACTATAACTTATTTTCTTAAATGTAGCATTACCAAATGACTTTGATGCTTCATGACTTCATTCTCTTTTTCCTTAGCTACTTGTAATGCCTTTTCTGACAATTCCTCCACATATATTAATAGGTGGTATTTATTACCATCTTCAATCTTCATAATATATTTAAATAACTATTTTATTTCTTCTACTTGTTCATTCCTTACGATTCCAAGTTTCTCATTCTCTCCATTTTAAAATTTTCTCCAAGTAATGTGTCCCATTCTTACATTACAGCTCCACTTGTGCACTAATTTATTTTTACTGAATAACACATTAAGGTACTCCTTCCAATGGTGGCTCTATTTTCATACTTCTCCATTATCTCACATGCATTGGATGGTAAAAAATTCATATGATTATCCTTTTCTCTTCTTCCTTTCTACTCTTTAGCATTATATTAATTTCTACTCATCTTTTTCATCCCTATTGGCATAAAGTGCATGCCACATGGAATTATCGATGTAATTTCCTTCCCCTTATTCTTTCCTTCCTTTATTTTTTCTTATTTCTTTTCTATTATGTTCTTCAAACATATAATATAATTTATAAATCAATTTCTCCACCTTTTCTTCACAAAATTCTCCAAGTATAATATTTTAAACTTATTTTCTAATTTTTATTTTGATTTATTTACCTTTCAAAAGAAATTATTATACTCTCCTTGACTTCATACTTGGTTTTATGTTCTTCAAGCTTTAGTTTCCCATGATGTAGCTCCTTTATTTTCATCTTCTCATCCATGTCTTCAAGAAGGAATGTTGCTACTTCATTTTTGTTGTTACCCATATCTTCATATTCATCCTATCTGATTAAGGCATCTTCTCCTCCACATTCATATTTTAAATATGCCAATAATGCATCCTCGGTCTTTTCTTCTTTTTTAGCTATATAGTCTTCTTGGACCAAAATATCAACTATTACTTTTCATATTTCCTTTTTTTGCAATAATTTTTCCCCCACTATCTTTCTATCTTTATCATGTTCATTTACTTGTGCCTCTCTTCCACTCCTATCCATTTCTACTAATATACATAGTTCTATTTTTACTTATTCTCCCACTCTAATGTGGATTGCCTCCACGTTTTAACCTCCTTGTTTTACCTCCAAATAATGATTGTAATTTTGTTCTTCACTTCCTTTATCCTCCCTCAAGATGATCCCTTAATCTTATTCTATAGTTTATTAATCACAATATTTTATGCCATAAAAGTCATTAATGATCTTTCCTTATTATAGGTAGAAATAATCTACCCCTTCATTCCATTCATTCTATTTATGTTCACCTATTATATATTCCTCCTCATCATCATGCTATTTTCTTTCTTATGTCACTATTTATCTAAAATTTCTTCCTCAAGTATGCATATAATGGCTTACTCCCTTCTCATATCCTTTTTAATCTTCTCAATATCTAACTTGGATAATGTTTATTTACACTTATTTTCCATCTTCTATTGAGATAAATTATTATTTCTTCCATGGATGCCACCATTCTCTTTATCTTTTCTACTTGGGTTTCTTATCCTCAACCCATTAGCTTTCCTCATGACAACTTATTTTTTCCATATCCTTTATTTTATCTCCTTTTTTTACCAAGTTTTTCTAAAATATATTTTCATTGAATTTTATCCTTTAGACAACTATTGGGAGATTTATACATAATTTAATTTCAATAACTTCACGAGATATCTTCCTATCACTTCAATCTTCAATTCTTTACTCTAAACCCACCATTGCAATATTGTATAGGATATGGGAATTTTTTCTTCTTATTTTCTCACATATGTATGAAGAACACATATATGCATCATATACCCACTTTTTATTCATTGGAGGATGTATCTATAATTATCTACCCAACTACATAAGATGGGGAATAAATCATAGACTATTACAACTATACTGGTTATAATCTTTGTCTACCCTCAACGCACTTTAATTTGATTTAGAAGACTCTCTAATGCACTAGCACCTTCTAACCAACTCTTTTCCTAAGATATAATATGTGTTTACAAAATATATGGGTTTACTTCCCAAGGATAAGCTTGTTATGATAGCAAATGATTTATATATGGTTAAGGGGTCCAAGGAGGGACAACTTTAAACCATAAATTCTATAAATTTAAAATAATAAATGATTAAATTACAATATTAGACATCAAAAAAATATGTAATTATAATAATTTTATTAATTTTAATGAGGCATTGTAACTTGCATACACTATAAAATGATTATAAACATTCAAAATTATAATAATCTATAAATGAAATGTGTTATAACCTTTCACCTTCTTAGATATATGAATCAAATAAATATTTTATTGAACTAATATATGTTTTTTTTACTCTATAATAATTACCTTATCAAGTTTAGGGCTATGTTAAATAAATACACAATCCATATACTTACATTAAAGATTTCGACCAATTCACCAACCTATTAGCCCTAAATTTATTAAATGCTTTCAACATACCACTGTTTTACATAATCATTAGATATTCATAACATACTATTATGTGCTCAAATAATTAAATTCTTATAACAAATGTCACTATGTACCACAATCATTAAATAGGCATTATAGTCCCGACATTCCATAACATATTTCCATGTAATGTGGTATCAACACTTATTTACGATGTTGTCCACATTAATAAGAAATTGACCAGTACTTAAGATTGATCCTTATTCCAATTTTCAGCGAACCTTTAGATATGTAGTCTCATTTGATAAGGTATCTACAATTAAATAGACGAGTGCATTAAGAACATGCAAGTTTACTACTAATAAATGACATGGGACAATTTTAAGGTATCTACAATTCTAAACAAATTTCTTATATGGACTTTTACTTGTGGTATGACTTTATACATGAATCATAGAAAATCGTTTTCTTCTCACTTTAGTTAATAATTAATTCTATAAATATTCATTTTATAGAAACTAGTACAATTCTCAATGTCCTTTAATTATTATTTTAAATATTTATATAAATATTCAAAATAAATACAAGATGGAATACAATTCTTCCTACATAGTCATTATATAATGATATTTAACAAAAATATTTTAATATTGTAATTGTATTCTTGTATGTGAAATCAATAATTGTGGAAATTAAATTATAGTTTGAATTTTGTATTTTGAATCTAGATATATTTAAAAATATTTTTTTAAATAAAATAAATAAATGATATTGATTAACGAAAATTAGTGTATTGTGATGTCTTTTTTAAATATTATTATTATTATAAGAGTTAAGTTTTGAAAGGGTTCCATCTTTTTATAATGAAGAGAAAGATAAAATAATGAAAGTGTAATAAAGCTCATTTTCTAGTGGAAATTGAGACCAGATACACTATGAATATAATATAGACTCATTGCAATACATAAAATAAATTCAAAAATATCACAACCTTTCTATGCTCTTTTTTTTCTTTTTTCATTTTTTTCTTTTTTTTTTTTTTTTTTTTTGTGCCGAAATTTGAGAGTCATATTCAGTGGTTCCAACTCCTTACCTCTACCTTTCCTTTTGTTGCTCACAATAGTCCAATCTCCACCTTCCCTTCTATTTATAAATATGGGGATGAAAACTTCAAATGTGTCCACTGAGTTGTTGTTATTAAATGAAACTATAGCCAATAAACCCTCACTTGAATTTGAAATAGAAAATATAATTATAGAAATGGATTCTGCCTTCAACAAGGCTTCATCTAACTCATATTTATTCTCATCTAAGTGGCTCAAAAAATTCACCTTTAGTTCTACAAAGACACCAACTCATTGATCCTCTTCCCTAAATTTAATTTCTTCTTATATCTCACCCTTTTCAATATCTGAAGCCCTTTTCTCATTTACAATTTTAGAAGAGTATACTCCTATTGTAAAATGCTCTGGAAGGGCATCCTTCCACCATGAGGTTCCCATTTTTTTTAATGGATAATTGATTTGAACCAACGATATGCCTTATACCAAAGCATAATTTATATCAAAAGGGTAGTCCTTTGTATTCAAGTGTTTGAGACCAACTATGTTTTGGACTTTCAAATAATTGGTTGTAGGAATTTCATATGACACGTCCATCAAAACAAGGATTCGAGCATAACTGGAATGAATATAACCAATAATGAATTCATCCACTACTAAAATATAACCTAAAACCTTACTTATAGTTGAGAGATAAGATTTAAACCAAACCCAGAAGCGAAGGTATAATAGACATACCCAAACAACACTTATACTAAAATATTTGGTTAAGGGGTTGAAAGAAGGAAACCATAACTTCATCAAAAGAAAATATGAATCTATAAACCAAATCTGATCCTGCATGATCATATTTCTATCTTCAAAAATATTATATATAAATATGAAGAAACCTTTGGTTCATGGGTAGATCTCTAAACCATCTTTATTAAAGGTCATCAAAATATAATGATAAGCTTGTTTTAGTATGTTTAAATGACTTATGAACCCTTCTAGACACTTCTGTAAAATACCTTTGCTCTGTAATGCCAGGGAACTTAGTATGGTTTACAAATCATCTAGCAACTATGCCAAAAATAGGGCATTCCCAATCTAGCTACCTCAAATCTGGATGGTCCTCATATCCATTTATTATAGCAGTGTCATCTAAATTAGGGTCTTTCTCTCCCAAATGATGGCTCTCCTTCAAAATCTTAGATGGACTTACATCATCCTTAAACACAGATACACGTAAACTTGTTGTATTTAAAACTTCCACGGCTCAAACGCCTCTATTTTTCGAAAACCCTCTACCTATAATGACCTTGTCCACCTATCATTCTTCTCATTATTGACTAAAAACCTCTTCTGATTTGGAGACTCATATACCTTGGATACCGAATCGGCCTCCACATTACCTGATATGTTAGGAGAATAGGATTTTCTCATCGTCTCCAAAACCCTAGCATACTTTAATGTAT
>JARHVA010002575.1:1835000-1960000 GCA_037957365.1 Torreya grandis | reverse complement strand
ACAACCTATCCTCATAGCATTGCAAAACTAGCATTCAATTTTTAGTGATGTGTATTGATATTTTATTCCAACATCTCTTCATCTTTGAATGATTTGGTACACTCGGTATGATCCTTTAGTAATATTTTAGCATCATCCATTTTATACCTCTAGGATTCTTATGCTTATATCCAATCCTCCAAGATCTTATTTGGGTGTACCAACATTTCAAAAATTCCATCCAAAATGGGGATGACTTCCCCAACTCTTTCTAGGGCACACGTGGAGACTTCAACTACCTCATTGAATTGCACCACTATCTCTAATCCCTCATTTCTTAGCATGGGTTTCTTCTTACAATGCTTCAATATGATGTTCATCAAAGTTTCCAATTTGTCTATGCCATCCTCATCAATAGGTACATCATCCACTAGCACTATCTCATGGCCCAAATTATCTTAAATAAATTTAATGTTTTAACTTTTGCCTCTGTGGCCTCCTTTACATGCTGCTTCAAAAAAACCACTTCTTTAGTGAGATACTTCTTGATGGAAACTTCCTTATTATAAATACCAACTACCTAGGTATGTTTCTTCTCTATGTTATGTGTATCAGAATCCAATAAAATATTCTAGTGTGTGACCTCTAAGGCCATATTCAATAATGTTGGGATGGTTTGCAAAGGGGTGATCTTTAAGGGATCCACCCATAGTGGTTTGGGTAGTACAGGAGCATCAAGACCTATAATTAGGATATCTTGAGGGAGCACAAAGTTGTGTTCTTCATTGTACATGTCTAATAAAAAGGACACGTGCTTCCTTGTCTCTAGATTTGTATCATGGGGAAGGAAATACATCCATAGATACAACATCCTATCAGGGATAGCCACCTGATAATAATCATGCATATTGGTAGATGCATCAATGGTAGGATCTTATGTAGACCCGACCAACTCCTTCCCTTTATTTGGGTCACACTCTAATACCTCAACCTCTACATTGGTATCTAAATAAGTGATACCTTTGGGCATTCTTTTCATCTCTTATTCTTCGCCTTTCCCCTCTTTATCATTAAGGTTCTCAACATCAAGTGGTGAGTCATTAGAGGTGGCCTCTTCCTCTCATATTGGGGAGGATGTATTCTTAGAATCTAATTTCGATGCTTCTATCTAGATTGAATGGACTTCCTATTCATGTGCTTACTTTGTAGCTCACTGATGTGTAGCTCTTGATTATTAAGTTTTTGGGGGAGATGGATATGGAGTTGTTTTAGGGGTGAAAGCAAGGTTAGAGTAATGTTTGGAAGAGAAGGTGTGGGTGGATGTATTTTTGGTGATGGACCTTTGGGTGGAGAAGGTTATGAAAGATAATGGCACAGTGGAAAAGAGCGTGGTGGAGAAGTGTGAAGTGTAAAAGGGCAAGGTAGAGAAGGTTAAGGTGGAGAAAGCCGAGGGGTAGAAGATTGGGGAGGTGAGGGTCTTGATAGTGAGGGGTTTGCTCATGGTGCTTGGGTAGTCTTATGTCATTTTTGGGGAACCTATTGACTACTTGCATTGGAATCATGCTCAGTCTGCTTCTTCTTCTTCTTCTTCTTCTTCTTCTTCTTCTTCTTCTTCTTCTTCTTCAAGGGAGGTACTAGTGGGATATTTTCCTTCTCATTTTATGTGCCCTTTGAGTCCTTCATGGGTCATAACATATAAAAAAAATTGTGTACTTATTTTCACACTAGTATAGACTAGACCTTTATATCTGTTAGTTCCATCTCCTTCTCCTTGTATGTCTTCTTATATAGATAGGCATACATATTTTGGAGAGTGTGAATATCTAAATTGATTTTGTATGCCTCTAAGGAAATGGTTTGTGCATCATACATCTAGTTCACAGAGTCGATGAAGTACTATGCCAAAAAGGCATATGGTAACTTTAACCATACAGAGAGTTATCCGAAAGGGACCATCCTGATGCACAAGAGAGAAGTGTTACTTCACTATGAATTTTTTTTTCTCAGTAGCCAAGGGGAAAATCCTTTGGGATGCACCATTCATTCCCAAACACCTCCTTCATCCCATCAAACCAATACTTCATTTTTGTTTTGTATGAGGGGGTGATATGCCCTAGGAACTAAATTCCTTGAAGCGCTTAGCATGGGACTTGTTCTCAAGTGGGTATGCCCACTTTAGTGATCTTGTGGTTTAATTTGGTACATTGACCTCATCAAAAACCATCAAAATAAAAAATACACCCTATGGAAACCTATGGCTGGGTATCTGATGGATCTTCTCTACATCCTCAACAATTTTTTTGATAAAATACATAACCCAATTATATTTTAAACCTTGAGTGACTTGGTGGGCAATGTAGAGGTGACCCATGCCTACCTCCATCCAATGATTGATCCCACCAATATTGGTCATAATGATCTACTCCATAACCTAGAGGATAGGATCCTATAGGTTATTTCTATGCATGGCATGGCCCTGCTTATGATACATCAGTGCCATGGTTATTTTAAGTCATCATCCACATCACACTTTGAACACTATAATCTTGATACCTTTCTTATCTTCTTGGGTGTGATCTTTATATAGATTTTGAAAAATAGAGATAATCTTCATGGACAAATGAGAGTGGGAACCTGATGGCCTCCATGGGTTTTCAAAAGTAAGGCAAATTGAAAATTTATAATAACCCTAAAACATCCAATGCATTGAAAATATTAAGATCATACACCAACTAGTTCTTGGTGTTCTAGTGTTCAACTCTATAATCATTTTGTAATTCAACCTCATTCCTAGGTTGACGATGGTTGTATTCAAAAATCATGTAAGTGGGCACCTTGGAGACCCAGTTCTCCACACTTAACACCAAATTAGGATACTACATTTCATCAATCATTAGTGGCAAGGTGGATACAATTGAGTCTTCGTGGCTTGATGTGACATACTTACTTCTCCTCTTTTCACATGTTGTGCTTACTCTTCTAATATCTCTTCTCTAATCAATATCAGGTCTCCTCCAAGTACATCCTCTTCCTTTAGTATCATAGGTAATGGATCAGTATTTAGGGCCTTTTTCTTAGGCTACATCACCCTCTTGGGAGCTCGAAGGTTGATGCACCACCGTCCAACATTCCTAAATGAGTACATGATTATTGTTGTTAACTTTGGATTTTCAAGCTTAACTTCCTTCTAATAGCAGACTTTCTCTACAACCTGAAACTTTTCGTTGTTATGATCATGTCCCAAAGTTACCCTATGTTTTTCTTACATAGACAAACTCTTAATACATGTATATAGATTCGCAATGCTTCATATAATTTGCTATCGAATTGAATGAACAGGTTTTTCTCAACTTTATTATTATTCACTCTTGTCTCTATTAATCTCAAATGAACACAAAGGTAAAATGTAAAAATGAGTTAACTTATCTATTTATAGGCTCGACGGGGTGATCCACATATACTATCCTCTTTTAGCTCGTCCATCACTTCTTGTCATTAATATAATTTTAATAGCCATCATTCATCAAGCATCACTTCTTGTCATAAATGCATTTAATAGTTATGTCTTGTCATGCCATTAGAAGGCACACTTCTCATAATTAATATTATTTTCTTCATTAAGGCATATCTCATCCCATGCCTTTCTTTGAAGTGCAAGATAGCTATGTCGTGCACTTTTCTTAGAGTGGAAGACAACTCTATCTTTTGAATATTTAAACTATTAGCAAGAACACCCTATCCTTAGTATATGTAGTTTTTGTGCCTTAAATGACTTGCATGCCCTAAGTACATTATACTCCCTAAGTACCTTGTGTGACTAAGGAACTTGTGTGCATATATTTAATCATTAAATTAGATCACTCACCCCACACTAAAATTGAGTCTTGGTCCTCTAAAAAAATACAAAGTCAAACTTTAAAGATAATTACATTAAAAAATGTTGCATGAAACAAATACAATGCATTTATTGAAAATAATAAATCCTAAATTAGTGGCATAAGCATTATTATATTAAAAAATTTGAACTACTTATAATTAAAATATAGATGGAGCTAGGTCCTATCAAAATACCCAAGAAAGAACTGGTTGTCCAACCTTTGTAATCAACAAGCATTAGTAGGTCAAATGCTATAAATGACAAAAGGACCATCCTAGTGAATCTAAAGTTTTCCAAAATGGCACATGAACTTATAATCATATAGTAATACCTTCATTCTTGGATTAAATGTTTTGTGCTTGATGTGTCAATCATGCCATGATTTTTATTTACACTTTTCAACATCTTGACTCTAATGAGCGAGGAAACGGGCTTCATCAAGTTATAACAAAGTATCTAGTAGTGCTTTCAAGGATGAATCCTCATCCAATTGTCTTATGTGTGCAATGTGAAGAGATGGTACCAAAAATTCAAATGGAGGGACCACCTCTTTACCATATACTATATTAAATAGGGTGCTCTTGTTTAGGCACTTGTAAGTTGTTCGATAAGCCCATAATACTGTATATACCTATCATCCAAATAAATTTGTCTCATATTACAAATATTTATCAAGGTGGTGACTAAGATATTGTTGAAGGCGTCAACAATTTCATTGGCTTGAGGGTGATATGAAGTTGTTTTGTGGTGTGCAATCATGAACTCAGTCAGTAAGATGTGAATAGTTTATTTAGTAAATAGGTGTTGCGATGACTAGTAAAACTTAGTGGACATCCAAAATAAGTTATGATATGATCCTAAATGAAGTACATAGTGGTGATAGCTATACAATCTCTTGTTGGTGTAGCTTTATCCATGTATGAGGTTGTGAGTTTATATAATGATATACCAGGAACCTAGTCATCATCTAGTTGGAGTGATGGGACCTACAAAATCAATGGACCATTTCCCAAAGGGTATTGAGACAAAATTGTATGTAAAGGCATGGCATCCTGGTGATTTGGTTTTCCTATGCATTAACAAATGTCACACTTCCTAACATATAATTTAACACCTTGAAAAAGGGTAGGCCATCATAATCTAGCTAGTATAACCTTACACATTATAGCCTTTCCAGCATAGTGTCCTCCCATAATACCTTTAAGTATTTCTTGAAGTAATTCAGAATGTTCATGTTTCATAACATAGCATCGAAGAACTTCATCATGGCCAAGCTTGTAAATATCCCCTCTTATGAGCTGAAAGGGTGCGATGTGAACCATGAGCTATTTCTTGGCCTGTGGAATTAGACAGTCAGGCATGGAGCCATTATTTAAAAATCCTTAAATGTCTTCCAACGCTTTAGGTACATGAGTAACATGGAATATCTAAACATCAGTTAGGTCATCTTTAATAGCACACAGTGGTTCTTTAGACTCAATTCAAGATAGATGGTCAGGGCCATAATTGGCTTTCCCAAGTTTGACCATGACAAAGAATTAAAATTCTTAGAATAACACTATCCACTAGGAAATTTGTCCATGTAGTACAAGTTCTTTTATGAATTAATTTAAGGTCTCATGATCTATGTAGAATATAAAGGGAGTTTTGAATAAGTACTATTAAAATTTATGCAAATCATAGACCATCGATAGTGCTTCATGCTCTATGTTTGTGTAATTCCTCTTAGCTAGAGTAAGTTTTCTAAAAAAAAATTAAATTGGGTGATTAAGGTGACTTTCCCCTAGTTGTGCAAGGATTGTACTAACCACCATTCCAGATGCATCAACATGGATGTGAAATGGTATTTTCTAGTTAGAGAACTAGAGGATTGGAATGGTCACCAACTTGTCCTTTAAGTTATAAAAGGCTTATTGATAGGATAAAGTATATATGAAGTGTTCTTTATTCTTTAAAAGTTACTTTAGGGGCACAATAATCTTTACATATGTATGGATGAATTTTCTATAGTAACCTGTATGGCCTAGGAAGGCATGGATCTTGCATTGAGACTTGGGCATTGGGAGGCAAATAATAACAGACACTTTCATCAGGTCTACAAAAATTCCATCCTATAAATAATATGTCCTAAGAGCACACTAAAAGGTGTAGCAAATAGTCACTTCTTTAAGTTCAGTGATTTTTGTAAAACTTCACAGCACTCAAGCATAAACCTTAGGTTTGAATAATGGTCCTTGACTAAGCCATAAACTATCCAATCATCCAAGTAGACCTAAATAAATTTTGGATGAAATCCTTAAATTATTAAATAGATATACATGAGAACACATCTAGTGTGTTCTTTTACCCAAAAGACATGACATTGTATGCGAAGGATCCCCACTCAGTCATTGGAAAATTTAGTCTTTGGTTGATCCTCCTCAGTGATCTGGACTTGATGGTATCCTAAAAATCCATCTATGAAAGTATATATTTCACATCTAGTAACACCTTCAAGGATTTCCTCTGTGAATGGTGTTGGAAAAGGATTAGTGACACAAGTTGCATTAAGTACCTAGTAATCAATAAAAATTTGGATATGTCTATCATTATTTATACTAGTAACCATGGGACTGACCCATTCATATTCATCAATGGGGGTGATTACTCCAGCACATAACATACTTAAAATTTCTTCTTTGATGCATGTTCACATATTATGATTCATCCTAAATGGTCTTTTTTTGACTAGTCAAGCACTGTTAGCTAGTTTGATATGCATATTTTTTAAGGATGGATAAACTCCTTTCATCTCTCTATATATTATTGGAAACACATCTTGATATTCCTTTAATACCTCAATTTTTTTTAAATTTCAATCTTCTAGTAATACCTACAGTCACCATCTTTGGTTCTCGCGCTATGTTGATATTGTACTGGACAATCTGAATTGGCCCATAATAGGAGTTATCTATATTGGCACTAGAGTCATGAAATACTTGTGTGCCATAATTCTTAAAAACATCCAAATGGTTTGAAAAAGGGTCAAGTGGATTGGATCCTTTACTTTCTTCTAACTAAAATACTAGCTTCTATTTTTTGAGATGTATATCTTTTTGTTGGTCTTGATCAAGGATTGGTTCTGGTACATAAATAAATTATGCCAATGGTTAATTGAAGAGATGTAGAGCTTATTAAGGGACATGATGGATACTTCTTACGTGATCTCCAAGGGAAATTAGGTCACCTACAACTACTTCATGCATAGCCTAGAGAGTGAGGCATAAATCCATCCTTGGTGAATAATAAGATAGTGTTGATTTTATGTTATCCTTTAAGAGATATCAAAATGGGTACCCATGGGTCACTCTTCATTAACATACCATGCCAGTGCCTAGGTGTGTAAATTCCCATAGAAATAATGCACCCACAAATACCCTTGTAAGTAAGACTCTTCATCTCTCCACATTGTCTCACAAGTTTTTATGTGGGGTTCAGGTGCTTGTACTTCACTATAACTAATTATTCCCCTAAATTTGTTGTCATTATGGAACTAGTGATGAAAGGATGAAGATACTTGATCCCACTAAAGAAGTCACTCAAAATGTGTTCACCACCATGTTGAAGCTATACCATCAAAGAGGTGAACTAAGGATTGAATATGGTCTATGTCAGTGTGGTAAAACTCTTCAAGGTTATGGATAAAGTCATAGAATTCCATCTATAAATGGAAATGTGGAGTTTCATCGATTCTTTATAAAAGTGCATCCATGTTTGGTCCCCTCATGACATGGTTGGTGATAAGGCAAATGAACCTGTGACATTTATGGTACTAATGTGGAACATTTTCCTGACTGTTAATGATACTAAACATTCTTCTAGTGAGATCATAGGCACCTTGCACCCAATAATTAAAAGCATTGCTTGTAGTGTCAAAAAGGGACTGAGTGTCTAACCATCATAGAATGACATCAGGAGTAGGATCATGTTGCTCATCATTCCTAGCAAGGCATTATAGATGTGGTTAATATCCTCTTCCACATTGATAGGTTTTATATAAGAAGGCCTCTATGTTTGATTTAAATGAATTATAATGCATTGGTCAACATTCTCAAAACTGATGTAACACTTTTTGAAACTTAGATCTGCATTATTTTCATAACATCAAGGTCATCCTAATAGATTTGGGAAGTCATCAGCCTCTACTAACTTGAAAACCACAAATTTAGCTTTAAAAGATGCTCCAAGTATATCAACGGTGTCATTCATAAGGACACCAATTGGTAAAGCATG
Source organism: Torreya grandis (assembly GCA_037957365.1). Lineage (NCBI taxonomy): Eukaryota > Viridiplantae > Streptophyta > Pinopsida > Cupressales > Taxaceae > Torreya > Torreya grandis. The sequence goes on along the minus strand of JARHVA010002575.1, from coordinate 1,951,872 downwards.
AATTTCATTAACCATGAACAATATGTGTGATTATGGCTACAACACTAGACTAGCCATTTTTTTACAAGCATCCTTAGTGAGAACATTCACTTCTACACTAGATTCAACTAAGATGCCATGTATTACTTAGCCATCGATAACAACATTTAAGAGTATCTCATTATCTTCTAGTAGGGTAGAAGGGATAGGGGTATCTTGCCATTAACCATGATTTAATCAATGATCCTTGTTCTACCGAGTCGATTGAGGTTAAGCATCATTTGGGGCTTGTACCTAATTCTTAAGTAATACACTTAGATATGTGATAATGTCTTCCTCCAACATGCGCTTGCAAAGCTCTTAGAAGTCATCTCATACCAATTTGTGTGGCTCTCCTACCTTATGCATATCATCACACTACATTACTTCTTTGTCTTTGATAAATTGAACTTCTCCTTGGATATATCGCACCAACGTCATAGTGTCATGGAGTGCATCCTTCTGTTATTGTGCTTTAGTATAATTCTTTCTCGTAGCTCTTCACATTGTACCTTCTCAATAGGATTAGAGGTAGATTGAGATTATCCTCTATTTTTCATGGTAATATTCAATTGTTGAATTATTAAGGTCCCTACATGTTCATGCCAATGTGTCTTATTAATCTGAATTATATCAGTACCTTTTCATTTCTCTCCTTAGCAATAGCTATGTATAAGTTAGGACACTCTTCCAATTGATGGTCATTTTTATAGAAAGCACATGTAGGATATACTAAATAATCTCTTTGAAAGTGGTCCAAAAATCCACATTTGTAGCATTAACTGGGTGGGAAATGACCACCTCCCCATCCTCGTCCTCTACTTCAAGCACAATAGCCACCATTATTGTAATTATTGGCTATAGAGATTTAGTACATACCACATGCACATGCTTCATGGATGTCATTAATTATTTAGTAATCATTAGTGTCATGAGTGTAGGCATCACATATTTTACAATATTTAGACACCTTTGAGTGTATTTATCACTGCAAAAGTGGAAAGGAGCATACATCATGATCTTCATGATAGATTTTGCATGATTACTTAAGTATAGTGCAGATGTTCTTATATGGGTAGTTATTTTGGGTATGTCCTTTAGAATCACAATCAGTGCACCAAATACCATTTTAAGTGCATTATTTTTAGTTAATTTCTCAAGCTATGATTCCATTACAGCTATTTGGGCTTTCATGAAAGTACTAATCCTAGTATCAATACTACCAACCACTTCAGCATGGAGGGTGGCTTCCAAATCCTTGCATGGGCTAATGAAGGTCTTATGAGATAATTTTAATTGAAATAGAAGTAACAACCATACCAAAAATAACAATGCATGTTGAGTAACATTGATTTAAAATGATAGTTTTGATGATATTATTTTGAACCTTGCATCATACTCGTACACTTTCAGTAAGTTCCTACTTTATGTCCTTCAACATGGATATGTTTTATTGTTCAAATTTAGGAATATTAAATTCCTTAAGGAATACCATTTTAAATTTATCATATTCAACCACCACTTGTTGAGGGTTGAACATTCTATACCATTTTCACACTCACTCCAACAATGTAGTTGAAAATTAGGTGGCTTTTATTTCAAAAGAATTGATGCCTCAAATTCTCTAGATAAGTTTACACTAATAGACATGTTTTGATACATTCTTCATCCATAAATATTTAGGTAAGTGGAGTGTCATTTTGTAATATACCATTTTCTACTAAGGTTCTTTAATTAGAGGTTGTTGATAACCTCCAGATCCTATACCTTAGGGAGGGAAGTCCACCACTTCATTTATACCACCACCTAGCCCACCTCTAGTAATAGTGCTTGTGACATGGGGTGGGGTAGCTAGTTGATTAATCAAATTTAGGCACATACTCTATCCACCTTGAAGGCCAAGTTCTCCAAGCATCCCAATTTGAGCCATGAAATTCCCTTGAAGAGGAAAGGAAAGTGTTAAATCCATATGAGTGTCAATTGGCTCAACTCCAATATCCCTTGAAGGATTAGTTTATGATTCCACACTATCTATATACCAATTTTGTATTCATATTTCTTATAATTCAAAATCATGAGTGCACACTATGGTTGGGGAGCATAGTTGGTTCAGACTTAGTTCTTCAATTTTTTCCATTCGGTTAGTTTCTCCTTCATATGATAAAAATGTCATGGGTCATGGTTCGAAAGTGATGGGATTATTTTTATGGTTTTTTCTTCCCTATGGATCCTAATATCATTTATTAAGTTCTACTGATCTATTCCCATGATGCTTACTCCTATAATCCTCTACCGAGCTTCATCGTATTTCCACTTATGTAATGCCCACTAACTAGATACCATTTTAAACCCACAATCTTTTACCAACTCTTCTCTACTCCCCTTTGAAATGTGAGACTCATGCAAAGAAGGATTTATGTCTCCATTAGCATAGTCTCAAGTCCACAGTGAATAAATAACTTCTTAATTTCTAAAGAGAAATGTCTAATGTAATAGCCACATAGTTCTCTAAGGAACTAGAACTTGGCTTCTTCAGGACATCAATAGGTAGTTACAATGTATTCTATCATGTATTTATTCAAAAATCCTCTCCACTAAATTTTTATATCTCGCATCCATAGAGCTCCTCTAAGTCATGTTAAATCTCTTTTTCATTCTAATGTTCAAGATTGTCTTCTCCCAATGTTTCATGATCATCCTTCACCATACCCAGATAGTCAAGTGTGAAAATAAACTAGGATCTCAAAAAACAAAGTTTAATACAATACAATATAGATATTATTCTCTACCCAATACCATACAAAAACTCTTGGTTCAAGGTAGTGAACCCTAAAATTATCTTCAACTCTAGTAATCCATTGTTTAATACTCTCAAGGGTGATATGCTCAAACATCTTCTATGACTGTGGAGTAAGTGCTACGGGTCCTAGCAATGGAACCAAAATGTTGGGTTTTTATTTTTAATATATCTTTGACACTAAAGTGTATCCTAATGAGCTAGTGTCTTGGTATTTTCATGCAAGACTGTGGTTTTATGTGCTCACCCGAAGAATGTAACTAGAGCATGATTCTAATAGTTTATGTTTCATAGTAACATTTACTTAGTTAAATTATTTATGTTAAACATATATCTAATTAGATATTACATAGATAAAAAGATAAACTAATTTAATCCTAGTATCATTGCATTCAACCATCACAATCATGCAAAAGAGTGCCATGAAGTTCTGAGATTGTTATTTATAAGAAGAAAATATTTGTAAAGATTTCATACTAAAATCCAATCATTAAGTGTTCAACTCAGCCTATTGTAGATATATAACTATCCATTTAACTAATTATTAACACAAAAATGGTTATAATATCCACAACTCATATATTAAGACTAATCAAGGCATTATAAAAAATCCATCATCATAGTGCTTTACAACATGAGTATTTATACTTGTTTATCACTGACCAAATATTTACAATAATAATTACATGATTAATTCACCAATGAACTCTCTATAAACTAAGAGTCATGGCACTCTATCAACTAACTTCTCCTAAGGACCACAGCCTTTGTGCTTCTTGTATACTCACTCTTTATCATTATAATGTCCAAGACTGTGTTCTCCCAAGGTATTGTAATTCTCCTTAAGCATATGAAAATATGCAAGTGTGAAAATGAACCAAGATATTAGTAAATAAAGTTTCATAAAATGCACTATAAGAATTCTACTCTACCCACTATTGTGCAAAAACTCTTGGTTAAAGTTAGGGAATCATAAAATTATCTTCAACTCTAGTAATCCATTGTTCAATACTCTCAAGGGTGATATGCTCAAACATCTTCCATGAATGTGCAATAAGTTCTATGGGTCCCAAAAATGAAACCAAAATGTCAGGGTTTTATTATTAATAGATCTTTCACACTGAAGTGTAGCCCAATGAGCTAGCGTGCTAGCCCTTTCACATAAAACTATGGTCTTATGTGCTTACTCGAAGCACATAGCTAGAGATTGGTTCCCACAGGTTATGTTGTGTAGTAACATTTACTTAGTTATATTCCCTATGTTAAACATATATTTAATAAGATATTACATAGATAAAAAGATAAACTACTTTAATCCTAATATCATTGTGTTTAACCACCATAATCATGCAAAAGAGTTCCATAAAGTTTTGATATTGTTATTTAGAAGAAGAAAATATTTTTAAATATTTCATACTAAGCTCCAATCCTTAAGTTCTCAACTCAACGTATCGTAGATACATAACTATCCATTTAGCTTATTGTTAACACAAGAGTGGTTATAATATCCATAACTCATATACTAAGCTTCAACAAAGCATTATTAAGAAAAATATGTCATCACAGTGATTTACAATAGGGGTATTTATACTTGTTTATCCCTGACCAATTATTTACAATAATAATGACAGGAGTAATTTACCAATGAACTCTCTAAAAATTGAGAGTTGTGGTGCTCCATAAACTAAGTTCTCCTAAGCACCCAAGCCTTAGTGCCCCCTATATACTTGCTCTCTGCTAGATCCTTGATGCCATGTGATTATTTCCTCAGAGGCTAGTACAAAACTCTAATGGATAAGGTCTAGGTGACCCTTGATAATCATTCCTTAACCATCTTCCTCTTCCCATGTGATCCCCAAGTCTTTTATTATTTATTCTAAGTCTTATACTCTCGGATTCCTTGTGACTAATTCTCTTTTGACTGGGTCCTCTTGTGCTATTACTTATGCACCTTTGTCCTTACGTGCCCTGTGGGTTATGTGCCATGACATTTCTATGTGAATTGAGTTATACACCATATAATTTTTGTGGTATCCTCCTTCAATTCTATTTTTAATACCATGGAACTTGAGAACTGTAAGGTGATCTTAACTTACTTTTGTGTTGTAACTTTCCCCTATGGAAAACAACCTCTTTTAATCAAAAATCTGCCAGGGTATAGTGTGGTATTGTGTGGTGTAATCCCAAATTTTTGCCTTAGTAATAATAATTGATGCCAATATGAGTTTGATGGTGGATAATCACTATATCCATAATGATTTAGACTAGGTATGGATATGAAGTGGAGTCTCCCATAGGCTGAGAACCCACTTTTCCCCTTTGTAAGAGGTAGACACTTAATTCATTTAGGGTGTAAACCATGAGTTCCACAAGTTGGAAATGAGATCTTCATGCATAATGGTCACTTTATGGATCAAGTGTTTCTTAACTTCCTCTTACAGGTTGTTTTAAAAATAACTATTGTAAAAATTCCCTTAATGTAGCCTGCTAAAACACAAATTGGTATTGTAAGTTGGATTCTAATGAATTATAGCAAGGTTGCACTTGCTGTAATGTAGGTGCGTATTGGCTTGTAAATTCATATGTTATTATATGAATAATTAATGGATGGTTTATATAGAATAATATTCTATAATTAACATTTTGATTTTAAAGCCTAATTGAAATGTATGATTATGCTTAGAAGGAGCAATAGAGGCCCTGATCAGGTAGTTTGAAGTTTTATTAAATACTACCAAGAAGTAAGTGCATAATGATGGTGGGATTGGGATCCCTAGAACCATCATGTGAGCTCACAAAATTTCTAGAGATCATGGTAAAAACTGGAAGGTTTGTATGTGTATGTCTAGGATGGCTTCTCTAGTATTCGAGGAGGTTGTTGTGGGACACTACAATGACCCATGAATGATGTAATTCTAGTAACCATAGCAGTATGGTTGAATATGTGTTGATTTCATTCTAGGATGAATGACAAATAATTATGCATAAAATGTAATGAAAAGTGGTGGGAATACCACATGATAATATGGTTACTATAATAAAAGTTACAATTTGTGCATGGAAAGTAACTAAATTTTATGGAAAATGTCACACCTGGATGTGGAAATTGCCTTATATTTAGTTGTTTTGTGATAAACCAGTTGTTATAAAACAAATATAGGTTTGTAATTGGGTAGATACATTCAAGTTAGTTTAATTTCAATTATGGAATTATTGGTCTCTTAGATAATACAACCATGTTATGATTAAAAATTTAACATGAAATTGTTTTAGATTCAAAATTATGATTATGATTTTTGGAAATGTGCTATAAATATATGAAGGAATTGAAAAATTTAAGTGAGTATTAGTTCTAAAAAATATGACCTTTGCTCATGCAAAGATCTAAAGGATTAAGTTGTTTTAAAGTCTTGTAATATGATTGATCTTGGATACTATGGTGTAATCCTTCTTCTGCTAATCCTAAAAAATTTCAAGTCTTTGTTTAAGTAAAGAAAGATGGTTCTTCTATTTTAGGTATCTAATTTTTTATGCTTCATTGTTGTTGTTTTTTTTTGAATAATTATACTAGTAAGATCAATATATGGTTGAGTAGACTCTTTAATGGAAAATGACACTTAGATAGGGTTAAGGACCCTTAGGTGGCCCTATTGGGAAGATGAGTACCCTTATAGAGCTTAGAGATTATCAATATGGACTCACACATTGATACACAATTATCTATATACACCTCACATGATGACATTATTCCCTATAGAACTATCTAGAGGTATTTACACCTAGTTAAGATTCCATAGTGATCTAAATCCAGCTGTGAGTTATTTATTTTGTCCTTAGGCCCCAGGATGTTGCCTCTTTAAGGAGGGAAGGATTTCATGATCCCTAGTTTGGCCTCTAGCAAATAGTGCTCCAATTTAGTGTGGAGGAGAAAGTTCTCTATAAAACTCATGTGGGGATCATTTGTTTGGGTTACCATTTTTAGTATGTAGTTGCCCTTGATATCTCACTACTTGGGCTCATTCATTTAAGCCACAATACAATTTGGGTGCTAGATTTGATTTTTACTCATATATTAACTTGGAAATTTTGTGGATTAAACAATACAAATGGGGGAATAGTTGTTCCTTTCACTATTAATATGTCCTTTCTATGAATAAGTAATGGTTTACAATATGCTTTGATCTTGACTAGCTTTATAAATGATTATGATTTAAAGTAAATATGAGATTCATAATCATTTTTATTATAACATTTTGTTGCTAAATTTTTAATAAGGCACTTTGTTCTATCTCAAGCTGTCATTGGTATATGATCAATTTTACCTAGTGGATTGTCAAGCTCAATCCAAAACAATATTATAATTGAGCACTGAGGTGGTTTTGATCATATGATGGATATATATTAACATTATCTTGTTTGGTAAGAAAAGGAAATGTCAACTATTATAAACCTATTCTATTACGTTGTGGCCATAATTATTAATATTAAAGACCTTGTTAAGAGATAATTTTATTAAACATGTTTATACAAATACCTTTCTATGAGAAATAATGGGTCATAAATCAAATTATTTTAACATTTTTGAAAGTTGATTTCAAAAGTCAAAATAGGGGATTAAACAAATTATTATCTTTTATTATCATTATTTTAACTAACTTATAATCAATGTAGTAAGGAATTCATTTTAGGGTTTTTCATGTCTTGGGGAGCCACCAATTAACCATTTGGGGGAAGAGGAAAATGGACAAGCTTCATGGCAGATTATAAAGGACTATAGATGCCCACACGGCTGTCTATTTATCATGCCTTAGCTACCTAGATGAAAGTACTAATAAGATATGATGTAGTTTTAAGCATGGATACCATGAAATTTCAATTAAAAAAATGGATTAATGACTTTAGCTTGAACTAACTTGAGAAAATAGTGGCAACTTACAGGATTTTTGATGGCACCATGCAAGTAAGAGGGAAAAAGTGTCTATTTAGAACCCAAGGGCATAATTTTCAGTGAATTCACCTCCTTCTTGTTTAAGAGTTTAGCATCTTAATTAAATTACATTTGGGTAAATGATTATTCATTTTTTGGATATAGACTCATTTATGCATATATGAGCCTCAACCTTAATAAGTTAAAATGTATATTAGGTTTTTTATTTTTAGTTCAATGATTATGCCCTACCTCATAATAATTATTTAGCCTTATGAGATTTGGTCCTTTCTATGAATTGTTTTTGGGGGACTCATCCCCTTATAACATTAGGTTGAATACATTTTGATTAGTGTCATAGTTTGGGGATGCTTATATAGTTTGTTTGAGTTATTTTAATTATTGGTTTGTGTTAGAACTCTAACTTTGGCCCTATTATAAGTTTTGGATTTAGTTTTAGTTCTTCTAATATATCTAGATCTACCTTTTGAGCTATATGATTTTCTCATAATTTTGAAACCCTTTATGTGTTTGGGTTTTACCCTTGAGGTCGTATAATAGTTATGATCATTTGGATTTTAATAGTTCATGATTTTGGATATTTGTGAAGGTTATTATATATACTCTTGTTTATTTATGAATGGGCTAAATATGACTAGGTTTTTGTGCATAAGGTTTTGATTTAATTGATTGGTGCTTGGCTGAGAAGCGTTCGTCTTGCATAATTAAAATTTTCTATAAAATTTGTGACAATAGTTCATTTGATTAATTTTTGAATTATGCAAGGACTTGGTTAGGTTTGTAAGAATGTTTTATTTTTAAATGGTTAATCTTGAATCATACTCAGCTGGTCTTAAAATTATTCCTATTCCAATTATTGGCACTATGGCTAGGTTCATGCATTATAATTATCTTACCATTTGTTTAATGGATATTGAATCACTTCTTGAAGAAAAATTAATCTTTTATCATGAACTATGGGTTTTTGGCAAGAAAATTAGGATTTCCTTTCATTGAAATGTGAATAAGATTCCTACATTGTTTCTCTTTATGAAAGCATGACTCCATTTTGGTCTAGCACAATGGGCAATTTTAAGGTTTGATAAGAAGTGTTTTTTTTTTTTTTTTTAAAATTTGGTGACTAAAAGATTTAGAATCTTTATTTTAGTTAGATGATGTAAGCATGGGGACATAGAGTATCTTCTTTAAACCTAGAGTTAATATTAACCCTAAATGATTGTTGTGAAATTAATTTATGAATAGAAAGGAGGTATAATTGGTATAAATCTTAGTGTTATCCATGTGTTTAGTGTTGAAATGGTAAGGTTGAATATTTTAAATGATCTATTTAAATCTCAATGCATGCTTTATTTTTGCATCTATTGGGTGTCATTGTGAGGAAAGCAGTTAGTCAAATGATCTAAGGTTGTTGAAGGTAGTTGTTCATAATTGTTGACTCTTTATGTTGATTATTATATTATATAAGTATTGCATAACTACTTTTATGTATTATGATTTTCATTAAAATTAGTTAGTGTCCAATTAGTGCCTAGAACATAAATGAATGATGCTTGATTCTATTTTATAATGAATAGTCAGGCTATTCTAAACAACAAGATACGAGGTATGAGTAAAGTACAACATGAGAATTGGTGCTTAGAACATAAATGAATGATGTTTGATTATATTCTATAATGAATAGTTAGGCTATTCTAAACAATAAGATACTAGGTATGAGAAAAGTACAACATGAGACTTACTCTTTTGATAAGTGTGCATATCCAAGTGGGTATTGCATTAATTAGATACACATTCTATTACATAAATAAATTAATTTGGATACTAAATCATTATTTTCCAAGTCAATTGGTAATAGAGGTATTAGAATTGTAATTGTACTTGTTTAATTCTTGACTCTTGTGGCATTTGACTTACTCTACAATATGTTAATTTCTTACATGTAAGCTGAAGTATATTCTTATATGTGATGACCTATTTTGGGTTATATTTGTGGATATTATTATTGAGAAAAAGTGATATACTAATAAGCTACATCTTATTTGAGTAAATAAATGAATTAATAAACTACATCTTGTTGTATGGCTGAGATATGTAAGTATGAGCACATGTGTCCTAAATATGCATTTAGGCTTGATATTGAAAAACATGAATTGCTATTATACTTTTGAAATTAGGATTTTAAACTATTATCAAGAGTGAGGTGACTTGTCAGCTATAAGTTGGCCTATTTTTATGACATGTTCAATGCAGAGAAAAGGATTATATTGGTTAGTTTTTGGGGTCTCATCTCTATTATTCTTTTTCTCCATTTGTGTGATCTCAAAAATTGGATGGAAATAGGATTGATCATTTAACTACATTGTAGTATTTTGTGGTAGTTTTAGGAGAACATGGTTCTTGTATAAGAATTATTCTTGTAAGGTTGTATTCAATTATATTATTTTTAATATTGGTTCTTGAGTACCTAGAGGACTATTTGGTTATATTCTTATTAAGGAATTATATTGGATTGTTAATGATTATCTTCACCTTTTGGCATAGTGGTTATGAGCCTCTAAATTATTATCTTCTTATCCCATAATTGTTTAGTAGTCTTCAAGTTAGGTGGTACTAAACCTTGAAGGTAGATCTCTTAACAAATATGTATTGGTAATACCAACATCCTCCCTACTCTAAGGGTTCTTATATAATCATGGTCCTTAACCCACGAAGGATTACATTGTTGATTCATGTTACTAAAAATTTTCTTATGTGTTATCCTAAAACTAAATTAAACATTGTATAACAACAAAAATTGAGTTTAAAATCAAGTTAGTCTTGAGAAAGCATAAATTGTTTGAAAGAGTTAAGTTATTAAAGGATATTCTATTTTGTATTGGGCTAGAGAAGTGTATATAACCCTAAGCTACAAACTAATCATGTTAATATTTCCTTAAATGGGGCACTATGATTTTGAATTTAGATATCTCGAGTTAAGTAAGATTGACTATTTATATTGGAATGCGAATAAAATAATGTCGACCCATCTATATATTCACATTGTAATATCATAAAATTTTAAAATGATTTGTTTTGGGTCAAGCAGAGTTCATTTCACCATGCCCCCTAGCCAAACTAATGCCCAAAACCCTTTGACTAATACATGTCAAATTATATAATCGATTAAGAATGTAATTTTTTATGCAAAGTATAAAACATATATCAAATATAACACAATATGATTCTTACATTTTTTTACACAAAACATATATATATATATATATATATGGAAGATAGACAACCATACTTATTTCTTAAGAGTATGTCCTTACAAAACACATAAATTAATATGATTCTATATATATAATCATATTAATTTATGTGTTTTGTAAGGGCATACTTTTGAGAAAAAAGTATGGTTGTCTATCTTCCTAAGATATGTTTATTTTCTAAAATTTATAGTATCTTATTGATATTTAATGCCACAAATATATATAGATATATTACCAATATGAAAAGACATAAATATCTATCATGAAATCCAAAAAGTTTGAGCTTTCATGTTTCACTCTTCTTCATTTGCTAATTGAACTAAAAAACATCGAAAGTTTATCAGAGTGGAGGTATTACTATTGCTTGTACCATGTCATATGGGTTAGCCTTGAAAATGTGGCATGCAGGCATCTAGGATTCTAAGGAACTCATTGGTGAAAATTGTATAATGTTTTTGCATCCACATAGATGGTACCATGTTTAATTTGGATAAATTACATTATGCCACTGGAGGATTGTATGTGTCATGTGGTGGAATGGATTAGTGAATTTGATTATGTTGTGAACGTCTAGATGATGTTCTAAAGTAATGTAGTCTATTATACATGAACCATAATTTTTGAAAGTTTGAGATTAAGATCGGTGGTATCATCATAACAACTTTTGAAGAATATTTATATATCATTAATTATGGAGCTTAATTTGTTATACAATTAAAATTGATATAATTAAAATTAAAAAAATATATTATTTTATTAAAATTGAATGTGTACAAAAATAAAATTCTCTATAAAAAATATGTATTCCTTTTAACTATGCATTATTCATTCCATCCTATCAACTTTATAACTAAATAATATAGAATTGAAATTTTAATTTAAATAGTAAATGAAAGCTTTCTTTGAAGAGTAACCCCACATAAAATGATATATATTTAATATAAAATTTTGAAATGAACAATCATAAGTGGATATGTATCCTTTAAATTAAAATGAAAGCTTTGTTTGAAGGGTAATCCTACATAAAGATGATATTTAATATAAAAATTTGAAATGAACAATCATAAGTGGATATGTATCCCAAAAAAATGATCACATCTCTCTTTTAGCATTGCTATTTTTGGAGGCTATTATAGGTTTCTTAAATACATTCTTAAAGAAATTATATAAAATACTTAACTAAAATTTGGGATCCAAAAATTATGTATTATTGAAGAGTTTCAAAAATATAAAAAGTATTAAAAAATGAAAAAAATATATTTAAAAAAAATAAAATATTATTCTAAAGAGTCATCAAATCAAAAATAAAAAATTAACCAAAAAAAAATTTAATTAAAATTTAATAAATATATTAATAACATTTAATTAACACTAATAATATGTAATATAAAAATACACCAGGAACATTTAAATCTGACTTATAAATATTCAAGGGTTTTTTTCTTAATCAACAATGCTAAATATATTTCAAATATTCACCTTATATATGATAGAAAATGTATCTTATAAAATCATGTGCATTAAACTTTAATTAAGAATTCGTTTTATATATTGAATTTATAGCTACTAATATAATTTTCGTGTCGTTTTAATGGTTATTACCATTTTATGTCTTTAAAAAATTAGAATATGTAGCACACTTCTTTATAATTATATAAAAAATAAAATTTTGTAATTATGTCTTTGTATGTGAAATTTATTATTATCATAATTAAATTATAATTTAAATTTGTATGAAAAAAATAAAAAAATATAATATAATATTAATCCATTAAAATTAGAAGAATATAATAATAAGATTTTTTTAAATTATTTTTATTATTTTATTATATTTATATATAGTTATTATTTTTATGATTTATTAATTTTTTTACAAATATTAAATTATAAAATATAAAAATAAGTGAATAACAAAAATTAATATCAATAATAATAATTTCAAAATTAAATTATAAACTAATATTTATACACTTAAATAAATATTTAAAATTATTTTAATTTAAAATATGTTAAAATTCATTTTTTATTATTATAATATTATTAAAATTATATAAATAATTTAAAAATCAAAATAATTAATATAATTTACTAAAATATGTAGTTAAAAACTTTTTTTTTAAATCATACTGAAATAAAAAAACAAAAACAACTAAAAACAAACCAAAAAAATTCAAATTTCAAAGCTCCCAATAACATAATGTTTATGTTTACGTATCCTTCGTTATTGGGCTTTGAAATTGGGGCAACCCATGTAAATTATGGATAATTGATATACAATTTCTTAATATTATTTTATATTTTTAATTATTTTATCTATTGATTAAATGTTTGAAATATAAAATTTATATTTATTCACTATTTAGAATATAAATTATATATTTATTTATTATTTAATATATTATAATTTATTTAATATAATGTAAATATTTTTTTAATAAAAAGGGGTAAAAATAATATTAATAAGAAAAGAGCATTACAAGAAGAACGGGGGGCAGAAATCCCCAGAAGAAAATAACAAAAACAAAAAAACTAGGCAGTCGCTCAACTAGACAATATTATGAACCTCCCTATCAGCCTCCAAAATTTTGTCCAAATCAGAACGCAACGGCAAGGGGAGAGACCCCCAGTCCTCAATGTTGCCACCATCCAAATGGTTAGACGCCCATTTAGCCAAAAAATCCACTGCCTTATTCCATTATCGCGAAATATGAGCAAAAGTAACGCTATTCATAAGCGAGCAAATACGCAAAATCTGTTGCACAATCAGAGATAGCTGCCAATTGACGTCCACCACTTTCCTCTCGATGAGCAGGTTAATTAAGACTTGAGAGTCTGATTCGCAGATAATCCTACGCCAACCTAATGCCTGGGCCTTCTCAAGGGCATAAAGAATGGCCTGGCCTTCCATCATTTTAATGGTTTGCAGCCTCTCAAGAACCGCAAAAAGAAAAATCATCATACCTTCAGAATCCCTTCATATTCCTCCACTACCAGTGGGACCCAGATTACCTCTAGAAGAACCATCCGTATTGATCTTAAGAATCCCACTAGGGGGCACTGCCACTGACCAGTCCTAAGAATCTGATCCTTGACCTGCTTGCTCCTCCTGACACACGCAGACTTACCAGATAACTGTTGGAATCCAAGTCCCGCCACCACCTGAGCGTCCTGTTTGGTCAAAGGAAGGTAGATCGCACACTTAGCTTGGACGGTTTCCTGGATCATCCCCAACACTTTCTACCAAACTTGTTGCACCATGACTCTCACCCCCTGGAAAATTTGTCTATTTCGCTCAAGCCAGATCTGCCAAAATAGAAAAATGGGGCCGCCCAGCCATATGTCCTGCAGGAAGGGCGTCCTTGAGGGGGGATCTCCCAAGCCATTCCAAAAATCGACCACAGATTGAGCATGAAGACATGGGCGCTGCCAAACATTCCACTAATAATGCCAGAGTTGCAAGGCAAAGGGGAAACGCAAGAAAAGGTGAGCAGAATCCTCCTCGGCCGCTCCGCACATAACACATATAGAAGGGCCTTAGAAACCTCTCTTTCAGAGATTGTCCTAGGTCAAGCACCTGTTCCAAGCCAGCATCCAAGCAAAATAGTTGCATTTATGCCATGTGAAATTATTCCAAACCTGTCTCCACCACTGCACTTCTCCCATGCCCAATCTCTAAAAAAGTAAACCTGATAACCAGAAGAAACTGTGTACGCTCCCTTGGGATTGGGAGACCAAGCTAGCTCATCCTCCTGAAGAGGACAACAGCGGTGCCTGGAAAGGATGCACAACAGCTCCTCATTCTCTTCCTGCATCCCATTAACAGGGCAAGTTTCGAAAGCTTTCCAGTGAGCAAACTCAACTTGACCTTGAGTAATATAGGTTTTGAAGTCACTCACCCAAGACCAACTAGGATCAAGGAATCTCTGACAAATGTTCAACAAATTTGGAAACTGAGAAATGATGGGAGGATATCCATCCCAAGAGTCAGACCAAAAGAGAGCCTTGGATCCCTGTTTACAAATCCAGAATAAGCCGTTCTTGATGAGAGCAACCCCTTTTTTGAGAGTACCTCATATTGCCGAACCTTTCCCATTGAGCGGATAGCGAGGGATGTCCCTCTGAATGGTTCCAGAATAGTATTTATGTGAAAGAATTCTGGCCCAAGCTTTGTCTTGTTCGGTGCACCATCGCCAATAAAGTTTGGCCGCCAAAGCAATACCATTTAAGTCCATCTGCCTCAGACCGAGCCCGCCATATTGTTTGGGGCTGCAGACAATCTCCCATCTTTCAATTATATTAATATTTACATTATATTATATTGAATATAATGTAAATATTAATATAATTGAAATATTTTCAATTAAAAATAAATAAAAATGTTAAATTAGAAAAAAAAATATTAATTTTAATATATATATATATATATATATATTCAAATATTTTTAATAATTTTTTTAATATATTATTTATTAAGGTATATTATTTTTATTATTGAATTTAAGATAATTATTAAATAAATTGTAAAATTAAAATTATATATTATATTTTGAATAATTTGATAAATATTTTATTTATTTTCATCTATTTAATTAATAATAAAATTATTTTATTATCTACTTTTTCAAGATCTTTATAATAAAAAATAATAATTGAATAGAAGTTGAAAGATTCACAATCTAATGATGTTTTTAATTTATTTTAAAGAGATTGTCATATTGTTTTAAGCTTCTTGATTTGTATAAGAAAAATTATTATTATAGATTTTATTTATATCATAAATATTTTTGAAATAATTGTTAATTTATTAAAGAAGTTACTTAACTAATATTAAACCAATAAAAAATATTTTTTTAACAAAAATTTAACATCATAAAAATTAATAAAAAATCAAAATTAATAAATACACAAATACATAATTAAATTAGTATATATAAAAATCCGCTTTTTTAGGAGTTGAAGGAAGGTTTGAAATATTTTTAATTACTATTTTAATATTTTATTTATCAAAGTATATTATTTTTTTATTATTAAATTTAAGATAATTACTAAATACACTGTGAAATCTAAATTCTATATTATATTTTAAGTAAATTGATAGATATTTTATTTATTTTTATCCATTTAATTAATAATTAAAATATTTTATTATCTATTTTTTAAAGATCTCTATAATAAAATAACAATAACAATTGAATGGAAGTTGATTATAATTTTTCGAATTCATAATTTATTAATATTTTTTATTTATTTAAAAGAAATATTATATTATTTTAAGCTTTTTGAATTGTATTAATTTTTTTATTTTTATAAATTTTATTTAAATCATAAATATTTTTTATGTCAAATAATTATTAATTTTACTTAACTAACATAAAATTAATAAAAAATAATTTTTAATAAAAATCTAAGACGATAAAAATTTAAAAAAAAATTAAAATATTATCTTTTTATTAAAAAATAAATATTTTTTTCTTTGAAATTATTTCATTCAAATAAAACTTTATTTATAAAATTAATTAAATTAAAAAAAATGCAAACATGATAAATAAACTCATCCCTCCAAAATCATGGAGAGTATGGAGCCAGTTGCTTTTTTGATAAAAATTTCCACTGATATGGTGGTAATGTAGGCTCTGCACATTTTTGTCATTATTTGGACATTTTAATATAACTTTCACATAAATTGAAGAACAAGACCACATTCAATTGACCACACTGAACACCAAAGAGGCTTAGAAAAATACCCAGAAAATCATGAAACAGAAACTAGTTTTAGCACTTTCCCAAAGATCTATATTACTAATGCAGTAAAATAGCTTTGGTGGTTGTAAGGACCATATATGACATAGTACTAGTAATATAAATTCAGTCTTTCATATTGCCTTGCCACTGATTGTGAGGGAGTCTTCATTAAACCATCATCACCTAAGGCGTAATAAATTAAATCCTTGTATCTTCTACACCTAAATTTTGCAAGCATCAGACTTCTATTACCTCAGCTCTGGATGGGAAATTCATGGGGACCCAATTGGCCTCTCGTCATGCTTTTTGTTGGCACCACTGTCGTAATCCATTGTATTGCTCAGTTTCCTCTCATGCTCAGAGTTATAAAATTCCATATCATCATCATCCTTCAATACCATTTCTTCCTCCAATTTTAAAAGAAAACCAAAAGACAGTCATATAATCTGCTTAGTCTTCAACATAAATTCTCCTTGCCATGCCTCAGGAATTTAACCCAAGGAAAGAAAATCCAAAACTCACCTTGGGTCTAATGTTTTCACTGACCATGTTTCCTGCACAAGCAGAATTCAAATGAGTTTGCAGCAGACATCTATGGAAACTGAATACTGTCAAAGAGTTGATCAATTTCTATATGGATTAAACTAGGGAAGAAACAAAATTGAATATACGTACCTGAAGGAAAGGACCTGGCAAGAGCTATAAGAAGCATTCAGGCCAAAACCATCAAGATAAGATGGTCATGGTAAGTCCGTGCCATGTTATACTGGACTTGATCAAGATTTATCAGGAGCTCCCCCTATAATATGAAGAACATTAAGAAGCCAAGATGATGCATATTATATATCCTAAGAAGCCAAGATGATGCATATTATATATCCCATCTTTATACTGACACAAAAATAATAACCCGCCATGTTATTGCCTCCCATAAGTCAACCTCAATTTTTGCCTTGTTCCCACACATTAGCTCGCCACTATTTACTTCCTGTCTGGTTGAAAACAACCCATTCATTCATAATGGGACACTAATAATTATATTTTTAGTGAATTTTTTAAAAATAATTATTCAACAAATATTCTCTATTAATTGGATTTCACCTGTTTTGATATAATATTTATTTTAAATTTTACAATTTATTTAATTTATGTTGTTGTTTTACACGACCTTATACTATTATATGATTTCTAATTTTATAGGATTTTATAACATATCTATATCACTTTTATCATTTTTTTAGTTTGGTAATTTCTTTTAAAGAGTGGGCTCTGTAAATAGAGTTATGACTTCTATTTTTAATGAATTAATGGTCGGATGAAAAATGAAAAGTATGGAAATTATAAATTTCAAATATTTTTTTAAGGAAATGATGTATATGTTTTTAAAAATCATATTATTTATGTTAAAATATATGTTCAAATAAATATAATATTTTTTTTTTTTTGTTAAAGAGATCAACTAAAATCCCCACAAAAAGATATTTTTGAACAAAGTCTATAACATTCTGTGTTTCCGGTGTTTGGTGTACCATGTCCATTGTCACATGCACTGAGAATATCTCTTTAAAAAAAGAAATTTCAAGGAATTGACAAGAAGGGGTAGAACGATAATTCAAAATGAAAGGAAAAAGTGTTTAGATTTTAATCTTTTTATAGTTTTAGATACCAAATTAAATGATAAAGATTGTAAAGTAGTGACTTCATCAAAATCTCTAAAGAGCATCCCCAAAAAAAGAGATAACATAAACCCTGAAATAACCATAGCTTCCAATCCCATGAGAGAAATTATAAATTACTCCTCTAACACTGCTACTTGTGTTAGTCAAGAAATGTTTTACCTTATATTATTCTCTATTATAAATATTCCTAGTACTACTCAATGGCATACCTGTGGTAATCCTAATAATAATAAAGTTGACATATTTTTATCTCCTAAAAAATGCATTAACTCTTCTAAAGTTTTTTTATAGAGAGATAAAAATAAAATAAAAGTATAAAGGAGGATTTCCAAAAGATCATCCTTAAAACTACAAGAGTAGATCCACGCTGAATAGGTTGGTTCTATCCCATTTTTTTTTTTATTATTATTATTATTATTATTATTATTATTATTATTATTAAATATTTAAATTATAAATATCAATTAATATTCTTTTTATTATATTTTTTAATTAATAAATATGATAAGACCTTTCCAACTAAAATATTATATCTTAAAAAACTGTACCATACTCTCAAAATATTTTATATTGACGGACCACTTTTTCCCATATTAGTCTCCAATACCAAGGAAATTTATGTCCCGACCAGTGGCCTCACAGATTTGTTTTATTATGCATTGTTTTGTCGGTATATGCAATCGAGCCCCACATTTTGGGGGGTATGGGGGGCCTTATGTTTTTATGTCCTGGTTGAGCTGATTTATTTTTTCAGACAATAGATTATTACGGCTTAGACTTTGTTTGTATTTCTATCCTGGGAAATGTGTGGCTTCTTTTAAGCTGAACTTTTCCATTTCAAGAAAGAACGAATGAGTGGCTTAAATGAATGGTCGTACTCATTTTCATTGTATGTTTTGCCATTTCCCTGCAATTTATTTTTAGGTCAACATCTTATCATACTTTAATAGGACTTTAAAAAAACTGGATGTGTAATTAAGATGATATTTTGTCCTTGATTTAAGATGAGTTTATTTGTACTCTATGAGCATAAGGGAACCTTATGAATGTATCTTACACAAACTTTATTACCGACATGATTTAAAAAAATAATCCCTGTTATTATTTTAATGACAATATTGCTAGTAGGAACCATGAATAATCGAAAGAAATTTGCTTTTACTAATTTATAGTGATAATGAAGTTGGATTAAAAATGTAAAATTATTATTTATTTTTATTTTGAAGAATAAATATTTTATTGGTATAGAATTTACAAATAAATTGATTTTCTTTAATTTAATTTTAAAAATTGAAAAATTAAATTAATTTATTTCTTTTTAGTATTTATAAATATTTATTTTTTGATAAATAATCTGATTATTAAATAAAAATTAAATTTTAATAATATTATAAAATAAAATCAAAAAATTATATATTTTAAAATAACAAATATCAAACAATCTTAATATTTTTCTTTGACATAAAAATACTAACAAAATAAATGGCTATGTTTAAAACTATTTAGAATACATTGATCAACGGATGAAAGTAAGTAGTCATTGAAGCCAAATTACATATCGTGATAAATGTAATGAAAGAAAATCAAGTGTTATTGTGAAGGTTGAAGGCAATCCTAGAGAAAGAAAAATGGTTGTCAAAAAAAGGTGAGAAAGATTTAATTTTACCGTATCAAAAGGAGTGGGAACTAAGTGGTAGACAAGGCATCTAACATTGGGGTGAATCTTATGGAGAAAAGTTCCCCACATCAATTTTGGGAAAAGGATTTTTCTAAAGGGCTGTAATATCTATTAAAGATGTTGAGTTTTTTTTTTTTTCATTTTTTTTTCCCTCCTCTTTTAACCATTTTATGTATAGGAGCATCTTGGCTTATAATAAATATTTTATCATTAAACTTTATATAAATAGATATAATAATTTTTGGTAATTATGTATAATTTTATGTTTGTATTCAAGTTTTTTGAAGTTTGTATAATTTTTTTGTGAATGTAAGATTATTTTCACATAATTTTTTATGCACACAATTTGGAGCATCATATAAGATCAAAGCTTATACTTTACACAACTTTAAAAGTATTGTACAAGTTGAAATGAAAGCTTTTACAAGTTTTGCATAATAAATTGAAAGTTCTATGTAAAGAATTAAATTTGAAGTCTTGTGAAAATAGGGGACTTGTGTGAAATCTTGATTTTTGAATCTTGTGATATCTTTTTTAAAAGTTTATTCAAGTGAAACTTCATGTTTGGAAAAAAAATTCCATGACCATGCACAACGCCTTTTATGCACAAACTTCACTTTTGACTATTGCTAATTTGGCTTGAAATTTTTGAGATATATACATTGTTTTTTATGCACAATGTTCTTTCAAAAGGTTGCAATGCCATGTGATCTATAGAAGATAATGAGTGTGTGGTATATTGGGGAGTTAGTCCATTGAGCAATGATATTTTAGTATAGCATGCATATAATCCTTGTTCTATTTTAAATTCCAAAGTCTTACATGATGGTGAATAATAATCTTAATAATTTTCAGAGTGTAATCAAATGGAATCTAAATTTTCACATGATGACTACAATTATTTTTCAAGTAGATAAGGGAATCATTTCAACTTCCTATAAACTTGTTATCTACATGCTTATATCAGGTGTGAACATCTTCATGCAAGGAGTTGGTCATTGAAGAGGGGATTAGCTATTGTCAATAGTTTGTGAAAAGGTAGATTAATGACTCATTCTAAAAATATTCCAAGTTAGTGAGATATGCAAGAAATGAGCTCAATTAGAAAGAACCAAAACTAGTTGAAGTAGATAGTTTTGTGAGTCATAAGTAAAGAAAATAATATAGGTTTTAGTTCCCATATCTAGAGAGAGTTTTTTAATATTTCAAGTACTTTTTAAAGTAGATATAATCAAATAGTAGGTGTGTGCAAGTTGTAATTCCTCCATTGAACTCAATAAAACATTGATTATTATATTATTATTTTGCATATAAAACAATGAATTGGTCCATTTTTTATGTTGAATCTATGGTTTGCATTATTTATGCACATCCTTCATTGAAACCCCTAAATATTTGTATGAGAGCAAGATTATCTTTGCAAGTGAGCATGTAAAACTCATGTTGATTCTAGTTAGGTTTTCAACATTTGTGAGTGTAGATAGAAAGGGGGTGCCAATTAAACCCCATATAGATAGAAGGGCCCATGGATAGATATATAGGGCCCAACTATAACTACATAGAGTCGAGATCGAGAGAGGCAAACTGCTCTTAATTCGTCGATCAATCAATATGGAGTGGAAATATCTAGAGGGTCCCTATCTCCCTATCTCTATATGGATGGGATGACATTTATGCCTAATATTTCTATCAATCGACAATCTCAGATGAAATAATCATTCCCCATATATATGGAAAACCGACCCTATCCACCCCATCTACCCCATCTCCCCATCTACCCCATCTATATACTAAAGGAAGGCCAACCTCTCCAAGTAAAGACATCTTCCAATTAAAAGAGTGGTGGGTAGAAGGTGTGGTACTTGTTCTTAATTAAGTGGACAATAAATGACACACAGAGGAGGTTTCACTTGGAGAACACCAAGAGTGCCCAAAGTGGTAATAATTATACATCCATTTAGTTAATGAGAGGAATGTAAGATTGTTTTGAAGCTATGGAGAACAAAATGCAATAAAGTTATGGTAGATGATGACATTGACAATGAAGTTGAATAATAAGCACACGTGAACTAGGTAGAAGAACTAGTAAATGAAATAGAGGATAAATTCTTGAAATTAGATTCAAGAATGAGAATTAATCCATAGAACTAGACACTTTGAGCTTTTTGGGTAGCTTGTGTCTTGAAGAGATCATTCACTCGATCACTAAGTTAGAAAAATATTTTGATTATGAGAAAATGGAAGATCTCAAGAAAGTGAAGTTTTCCTATTTGAAATTGAAGTGTTACACATCCTTATGGCACGATCTTGTGCAATTAGAAAGAGTTAGAAGAGATAAAAGACCAAATCAAGAGTTGGGATAAACATGTAGAAAAACTTAAATATATTTTTCCCCTTCTAATTATAAGTAAATTTAATTCAATAACTTGTAAAACTTGAGAAAAAATGAGATAAGGGTAAATATAACACTAAGGGGTATTAAAAAATCACCATAAGATTAGGTTATGTTGAAGATGACACCAATAATATATCAAGGTATGTGAATGTATTATGTATTTCCATTCAATATGAGTTTGGTATGATTCAAATTCATTCTATTAAGGAATCCTATTAGTACACATTAAAGACCGAAGATAAATTGTGATGAAGACAACAAGGTAAAGCGTGATAGAATGGAAATTTATCATGTGCACAAGGAAATGAAAAAAAAGGTATAGGAAACCTTATGTAAGAAAAATAATCAAGTAATTATGAAAGTAACAATACTACTCAAAGAGGAAAATAATACCCTACTACATGTATATGATTCTATGGGTTGTTAGGACTTATCCAAAGTCTTAACTTAGCTTAGGATTTTGTTGTGTTAGATTAATTTAATAATTTTAATGGGGCATGCATCTTATATAAAGACGCCCCCATAAATAAATTAGATTAACTTTTGGGTATTTTTCATGTTTGGGCTAATTAATAATGTGAACCATCTTTCAAGTAGAGTTCCCATAAGAGTTAGTTAATAGGTTAGTTGGCTTTTATCGGTGTGTGTGAAAACCTATAAATAAGCGTTTATTTAATGTAAAAGGGTTAACAAAGTAAAGGGACCCTTTATATGTATTTTGTTTTGGTAATTAATAAAATGCTTGCAGACACACACTCAGTGGACAAAAGATTCAACCTATTTTGATTTATTACTATCAGTGGTATCAGAGCATAGTTTTGGAAAGCATGGTGAACATAAAAAGCTTGGTTAATTTGGAAGAAGTCCAGGTGAAAAGATAATTCACGTGAAATTGAAAGTCTCATGTGAAATCTCATTCTAGATAGTATAAGGTATGCCATGTCCAATAAAGCTTGGTTGGTCTAACTTTGCAAATTTGAAAAATTATTAAATTATTTAATTTTTTAATATTTTTGCATTGATTAATTTCCATTTGAAATAATTAAGCCTGTGTATGGTCTTGTATGTCCATTCAACTGAACAAACCTTTCATGCTCCCTGATAGTGTTTCAAAACTCCTTTTTTATCACTCCATATTGAATTTTGATGCTTTCAAATGATTAAACCCTATGTTTAAAATCCTAAAATTTTCTTAAAATCCATTGGTACAGCATTTTAAATCTCAAAAAATTCTCTATGGACATAAGAAATGGTTTCAAAAACTTATTTCTATCAATCTACTCAATCTGTGATCCTGTGATAAATTTTTAAGGTTCTAAACATTTTTTTTTCACTCTAAAAGCATTTTTAAGGTTTTTCAAAGCCCAAATTGTTGTTGTATAGATAATATCAGCACATGTATAGCTTGGTTATTCTATATATTCCTGTGACTATCTATAATTATTTCCTTTTGTATCAAACTTTCATCTTCTAAGCTTTTGGATTGCTAGTTGAGATCCACAGACAAAACAATCATTCTGAATCCATTTAAAAAAAAATTAAAGATGAAAATTAGATATTTACAGCCACTAATTTATAATTACAGCCTTCTATTGTCCTATAAAATCAAAACTTTAGCAATACTCAGTCAAATTCCTCTCTGAAAGTCTTAAACATTAGCAAATGGTGAAAGATTCAATCTTGCAATGTTTTTGTATGGTCTAAAGAAGTGCCAGATGAGTTTAAGATTTTCTCAGGTCAGATTTGGCACTGGAAAGCTCTAGGTTGGTGTTGAAAATATCAAAATAAAAAATATTTCATGTTTTCCAAAGTTTTTTCAAAGGTTTGATCAAATTAGGTTTTGCATGGTGTAAATTAGGAAATAAAAGATTTGAGTTTTCACTTTCAAAAATACTTTCAAATGAAAATACCCAAATAATATTTTTTTATTAAAATAGAGGAAAATTTCAATTTTATATATAAATTTCTATCTTTATAAACTTTTAAATGCTCATAGAGCACTTGGAAAGAATGATTTTGGGAGGTGTTTGTAACAAGGAGGTCACGGGTTCAAATTTTTTTTTTTGGAAGAATTTTCTTTAAAATATGATTTATTGAAAAGTAATATTCCCTTTTTGGAATCTTTTTTATGTTTTAAAATTTGTAAAAGGCATATTCAAATGTAAAAATATGCATACTTGTTGAAATTTTGCATGGAAAGTTGATATCTTTCACTTTTATGTATCTTGGTGAAATAAGGGTGTATCTTGGTGAAATAAGGGTGTGTTTCAGTGAAATAATATTGTAATCAATTAATTTTTGGTGAGGTCAAGTATAAAACCCATCAAAAACACTTGTTTTTTGCTTTATGTGGAGGTTAAGTGAAAAACTCCGTAGAAGCATTATCTCGTATAAAGTGCTCTAATTGTGTGTTTATTATTTATCTCATTTGTTGCACTTTTTTTAACATTTGATTTCATTTCAAGATGCCTAAGATTTAAAACTAGCTTTCAGATGGTGATAGATTAACGATTTCTAATTATTCAAATTGCAAATGTTTGATGTAAGCTTCATTAGTCTTTAATGAGTTATGAGATATTGTTAAGAATGGAAATCCCATATTGCCAATAGAATAGGTCAAACTTGATATATTAAATTTGTGTGATTCTAAAGCCTTAGCACTAATCAAATGTTATTTTACTCATGATACTTATGTTCATATTGAAAATTCTCCTCATAGTTACACTGCATGGAAAACATTATCTGATTTGTATGATAAGAAACCAAAGCATAATAAGATAGACATCCACATGCATTTTTTTACTTTGTCATTAGAAGAAGATGGGGATATGGGAGAATATATGTCTATCTTGAAAAATATCACTATTGATTACACTAAGGATGGGTTTGGAAAATTAGATGATGATCTCATAGTCACTGTTGCATTAAAAAGACTATCTGAATCCTATAGGAACTTTGTAGAAATGTTACATGTCTTTGACAAGATCACAGGCATCACTTTTGATAAGTTGGTTGAGTTTCTCATCCAACATGACCTCTCTTTACCCAAGAAATCCAAGAAAATAGAATAATCCAATGTTTTAGAGTCTAAGCCTAGTTCATCTTCATTTGGGCATCAAAACAATAAAGGCCATAGTTATAAAGGGGGTCAAGGTTACAAAGGAGGCAGATATCAAAATAGAGGTAGAGGTTATTCAAATCAATAACAATCTAACCATTCTCATTCAAATGAGACAAATGATAGAGGATGTGGTCACAACTCGTATAGGGGTAGAGGTCAAGGTAGATCAGACATTCAGTGTCATAGATGTGAGAAATTTGGTCACATTGCCTATTACTGTAGAATCTCTTTTAACAAAATAAAAAGGCCACAAAAAATGACTAAGTCTAACTCTACTCAGTATGTTGACCATGATTATGATGATTCTAGCAATGTTTCTTATGAGTCTGCATTCGCTATTTTGGGGCACATTGATTATATGGAATATGAGGCTAGAGATGAGTTCAATGATGTATGGGTTTTAGATACAGGAGCAACCAAACACATGAAAGTTAGGTGAGACTACTTTTGGACTTACAAAGAAGCTTCTCTCTCTCTAGTTGCTTTGGCAGATAAGTCTATGCATACTCCATTAGGAATTGGTTGTATTCATATTCTTCTTCCTAATGGTTCTATAAAATACTTGGAGAATGTTTGGTATGTTCCCACATTGAAGAAACATCTTCTTTCCTTGGTGACTATTTTAAAGAAAGGTTATCAAATTGTGCTTGAAAATGGGTTCATCCATATTAATTCAGTGAAGGATGGTTATAAAACCATGTATACAGGATATGAAGATGGAAACTTGGTTAAATTGCATTGTAAAATTCTTCCTCCCATCATGGAACTAGCAATAGTTATTGAACCAAGTACAATTATTATGTCTACATAGTGGTTAAGGCATCTTCACTTTGGACAAATATTCACTCTTTAGTGGACTTGCAAAGATATGGTATGGTGAGTGGATTGCCCACTTTTAATAAAGATAGTATTCTTTGTGAATCATGTGTTTTGGGTAAACAAAATCCGGAATTTTTTTTCCAAAATCTCTTCATGGTGATCTAACAGGTGTTTACAATTAGTTTATAGTGATCTATGTGACATGAAAAAGTCATCCATTGGTGTGTGTAGATGTTTTGTGTTGTTTATGGATGATTTTTCTAGGATGACTTGGGTGTTTTCATGAAAAACAAATCAGAATTTTTCACTAAGTTTGTTGATTGGTTTCACTTAGTTGAAAAAGAAACATGTTCACACTTAGCCACTCTCCATTCAAACAATGGTGATGAGTATACTTCGAATGAGTTTTTAGATTATTATCAGGAACATAGCATTCATTGATAATATAGTAATGCTTATACTCCAAAATAGAATGGATTATCTAAATGAATGAATAGAACCTTAGAGGGCACATCTCAAGCTATGTTTCACTATAAACAGCTTGATGATAAGTTTTGGGTAGAAGCCATTGGTATTGCAGTGTATTTGAGAAATAGATCCCCCATAGTAGCTCTTTTGGGACAAACTCCATATGAGGCTTGGTATGGGTTTAAACCAAAAGTTAAACACTTGAAATTTTTTGGATGCCTTTGTTTTTCTTTAGTTCCCACTAAACATAGAACTAATTTAGAACTACAAAGTCAAAAATTCATCTTTCTTGGATATTCAAAAAATAAAAATGAGTATCTTTTGCTTGCATAGTATACAAGCTAATTCATAGTGATTCGAGATGTAGTATTTGATGAAGTTGGGACTATGAACACTACAGAGATTGATTCCCAACTTGATAGTTTAGAGAGGAAAAATGCAAAAATAGATCAGGGTTTGATAATGGAGGTAATTCCTCAAGGTTTTGGCATGAAACTCAAATTCCTTTACTTTCCTCTTCTTAATATACTAGTTCACAGGTTGATGACTTAGAAATTGTTGAAAATTCCCTAAGTCTTCTTTTGAATGGTGCACATGATGAGAATTTTGGTGTTCCTGATTTAAATAATTTGAATAAGTATCCAAAATGGGCTCAAAGTACTTTTTCTAACTTGACAGAAGATGAAGTTGGTTAATAGGTCCCAGGAGTTCTTGTAAATAGGTGAATTATGCAATGGTTGTTACTACTTCTTCCACTGAGCCATCTAATTTTGAGGAGGCCTCTACTGAACATGTTTGGTAATAGGTAATGCAAAGTGAGTACAATGCAATACTTAATATTAATACTTGGGTTTTGGTTGATCTTTCCCCACATATTCAACCCATAGGATGCAAATGGGTGTATAAGACTAAGTATAAATCAGATGGCTCCATTAATAAACATAAGGCAAGATTTATTGTAAAAGGATATGCACAACAAGAAGGTATTGACTATGAGGAAACATTTGCACTGATTGCCAAATGGCACACTATTCATATGGTACTTACCTTAGTAGCATAAAATGGTTAGAAAGTACATCAATGGTGATTTACAAGAAGTATATATGAAAAAAGCTCAGGGTTTTGAACAAGTGGGTAAAAAACACAAAGTGTGTAAATTGATAAAAGCTTTGTATGGGCTCAAACATGCACCTAGGGCTTGGTATGAGAAAATGGATTCATACTTGAAATTCATTGGTTTTCAATGTAGTGAATTTGATGATACTCTTTATTTTTGAGTGCAGGGTAAGAAATTGGTGATTCTTATTCTCTATGTTGATGACTTTTTTATCACAATAAATGATGAAAATCATAACAAGTCTGTGAAGAAGGAATTAAAAAATGGGTTTGAGATGACAGATCTTGGACTTCTTCACTATTATCTAGGCATAGAGGTAATTCAGAAGGAGCATAATATTTTCATTTCAAAAACTAAGTATATTTCTAAGTTATTAGATAGGTTTGGCATGAGTGATTGCAAACCTTCCCTCACTCCATGGAAACTTAAAATTGTCTAAGTATGATGGTCGTGCCTTTTTTGATGGAACCAAATATAGACAATTGGTGGGAGGTTTGATATATTTGATGACTACTAGGCATGATATATCATTTTTAGTTGGAATTTTATCTAGGCTTATGAATGAACCTAGAGAAATTCATTGGCATGCAGCAAAAAGAGTAATTCATTATCTTCAGGGAATGAAAACATATGGCCTTGAGTACCACCGCAATAAGAACTTCAAACTTGTTGGGTATTATGATGTATATTTTGGTGGATGTGTGGATGACAAAGTGTCCACAACATGATACACTATGCATATAGGTTTAGTTGGCATTGCTTGATATTGTAAGAAATAAAATACAGTAAAAAATTCATTAGCAAAATCAAAGTACATTATAGCATGGGATGCTTCCAAGGAAATTATTTTCTTGCGACGTATTCTTGAAGATATTTAGGTTCCTCAGATTGCTCCTACATAGTTATATATTGATAATCAGATTGCAATCAAGATGTCCAAGAATCTAGTATTTCATGCTAAAACAAAACATATGGATGTCAAATATCATTATATATGAATGTTGGTGGCAAATAAAGCTCTTGATCTAATATATTTCCCTACTACTAATCAAACAACTGATATTTTCACAAAACCCCTTGATAGGATCAAATTTAAAAAATTTAGAAAAATGCTTGGCATGTGTCCAAAGACCTGACTTTAGATAATAGGGGGGGTTTTCGGACTTATCCAAAGTCTTAACTTAGCTTAAGATTTTTTTATGTTAGATTAATTTAATAATTTTAATGCGGCATGCATATTTTATAAAGACACCCCCATAAATAAATTAGATTAAATTTTGGGTATTTTTTATGTTTTGGTTAATTAATAATGTGAACCATCTTTCGAGTAGAATTTTTGTAAGAGTTAGTTAATAGGTTAGTTGGTTTTTACCGATGTGTGTGAAAACTTATAAATAAATGTTTATTTCATGTAAAAGGGTTAATGGAGTAAAGGCACCCTTTTTATGTACTTGTTTTTGGTAATTAATAAAATGTTTGTGGACCCGCATTCAGTGGGCACAAGATTCAACCTATTTTGATTTATTACTATCATGGGTAAGGTTGAGGTAATGGATTCAAGGGTACATGCTTTAGATGGGAGAAAAAAGGCATAGATAATTTGAATGCCCCATGAAAACAATGAATTCAGTAGGAGAAATGATGTGAATGTACATATTACACATGTAGATGAGGAGAGTATTGCATCGATGAATTATGTAAAGGATCTAGAATGCAAAGAAGCTCACATGATGAATAGGGTGCTATTGAAACCAACAAAGGAGGAGAATGTTCCTATATATAGGAAGAATGATTTCAAACAATATTTATTGTTAATAGTCCAGTAGCACATATAATCTTATTTCTAATGAAATAGTAGAGAATATTGGTTTGAAGGTAATTATGCACCCAAATCCTTATAAAGTATCTTGGTTACCAAATGAACATCATATTACTATGAATGAATAATGTTTGGTAACTTTACACATTTGCACATATAAGGCTGAATTAATATGTGAAATAGTTCGTATGTATGTATTCCATGTGTTAATATGAAAAACTTGGTAGTTTGATATGAAGATGTAACATGATGGCTATAGAAATACATAGGATTGACAATCTGAAACCTTTTGAAGAATAGTATTAAAGAAGTGGAGAAGAGTCCAATGATTTTGATAGTTTTGGTAAATTAGTTACTAATATAAGGGGAAAAGGAGAAGGCATGTTATGCTTTCATTCTAAATCCCATAGAAGTAGGGAAAGTAGGAGCATAAGAGGAAACAATTATATGAGAATTGAAAAACTAGTTGAGCAAGCTCCCATAGTTCATTTCCAATGATCTATAAGATGGTTTTCAACCCATGCAAAGCATAATCCCAACATGGATATGATTTTGAGATCCATATTTCCCAAAAAAAAGTGGCATATAGTTTGACACCTAAATAAAATGTAGAGGTGCAAATGCAATTACAAAATTGGTTTGATAAATGGCTTATATAAGAGAAAGCTTGCTCTTGTGCAAAGTTCCAACACTTTTGACATCAAATAAAGGTCGAGAGTGGATGATGTGAATTAATTACAAATAAATCAATAAGGTAGAAATCAAATAAATATTTCCAATTTCGGCATAAATGACTTGATGCACTAATTAAGTGGAGCACAAAACTTCACAAATATTGAATTTAAGAGTGGATATCAGAAAATCCACATTAGGGAAGGTGATGAGTAGAAGTCTACATTCAAAATGTAGTAAGGATTATATGAATAATTGACCATGTTGTTTAGATTAGGGTAAAAGCATAATATTGCATCCCACTTTTTAACTATTTAAATACACCAAAACAATAAATTTGAAACATTTCTCAAAATTTATAAGTAATTACCACCAAAATATAATTTTTTTAAAACATTATTTGAAATAATGAAAATTTAAATTTTAAGTGTATATTCTATATATAATTTTTAATTATAAAAAATAATAATTTATTTTTTGTTAACTTTTTGAGAGTGTTTGTTTTCTTTATAAAAAATTGTATAAAGTGGAAGTTTTGGCAATAACATAACTTTGAAAAAAAAAAATCTTCATATGTTTTGAAAATATATCCTTAACTTGTAATCTGGATATTATTTTTAATTTTTTTTATCAATTATTATTATTTTTTTATTAATCAATGGTTGCAATTTAGATATATATGAATTGGCACCGTCTAATGTGTATGTGTATAAGAGAATATTAAGCATTTTTGTTTTATAAATAAAATAAAGATAATTACTACTTTAGCAACATATTTTTAAAAAAAAACAAAACAACTAGAGGTGGTCCTATATATTGTAATTATACAACTCATAAAAGGGAGCTATATACATATGGAAGCTCAAATTTTTGTTGGTTGAATTCACCATGCACTTGAAATCATACTTTTTAATCAATTTTGAATGGGAAATGAGGGCATGTTATTGCTACAAAGACACCACATAAAGGTCTCACCCTAAATGAGTTTCAAGGGAAGACCCACCCTTACACCACCTATCGACCACCTTAAACTCCCAAAACCTCAATTTTAAATTATATTTTATTATTAAATTTATATATATAATTAATTAATTTCATTTAATAAATTTATATATTTTTTAAAATTTAATTATAAATGATTTATAAAAATTAATTTGTACGTGTAAAATAAGTTAAAAATATTTAAAAAATTACTACTTTATATCAAATTAGTTTATTTTACTACTAAAAATAAAGTAGTAACATCAAAAATTTAAAGCAATAGCAAAATGATTCATAAATAGTTACTATTTATATATATAAACAAACTTCAATTAAATATAAATGTGAAAGCTTAATTAATTTGCACGCTAAGTTGAGTCAAATAAAAAGAGAATGTTTTTATACGGAAAAAAAAATGAGTTGATATGGGTAATATGTTTTTTTAATGAACTGGAGATATTGAAGTTAATCAAGAGATCATTAATGAAAAGCTGATGGTGTAATTGGTATGTACACTTGATTGAATATATGTTCTCTTTGATAGATATAATATTATAAAAAAAGGAAAAAGGAGAAAGAAAATTAATATGAGCGATGTGCTTACTTTAGTAGGAATTAGAGATATTGAATTTAATTAAGAGCTAAACATCAAAAGAATATAATTGGTATGTATACTTGATCAAATACTTCTTTTTTTTAAAGAAATATGTGTATTTATATTGTTAGAGTCTAAATTTTAAATAGAGTTTATTCAACTGGTTTAGGTTTAAATAATTTAAATGTGCTTCATTATTTTAAAAGTGAATTAAATTGTTTATGTTAGTTTTTATATATAAAAAATTAATAATTATATTGAGAGATATTTTAAAATTACATATGTGCGGTGGTGAGTTTGTAATAGAGTGAATATGTTTATTTTTAATTCCAACTTTAAATTTGATGTTTATTTAGTTGTCATTTTTTTTTTTTTTTAAAAATCATTTTAAAAAAACTGCAAACATTATTATATCATATTACTTTTCTCAAATTAAAATAAGATTTAAATAAAAAATGGTTTGATTATTAATGCAAAATTAGTTTGATTTAAAAAATGACACTGAATTAATCTTGAAACCTAGGCATAACTCGCCAACTTAGCTCTCTAGACATTATTATGGACTCGAGGGACTCCATGATGGCTAAGCCATATCCTAATGCCATAAAAACATTGAAGTATGCCCCCTATATTTAGTCACATCGCTAAATTATAATGGCCCATTGTAGACTTCTTTCAACTACTATAGACTGCATATGCAATAAGGGTAAAAAAGTATTGCATGCAACAAATTGTTCCATTTTGAAAGGTATTAGTCTTGTGTTATTTTGGGTGAGTCACACAAAGTTGTGAATACAGGGCATTCAACATGAATTTTCAACATTGGCATTTAGTCCCATTACAAACCCTATTGTATACCTTCAAAAAGGTCACTCAATCCTTTTAGTGTAACTACATAAATTTAGTTTTGGGTTGGAATATCTCATAGATTTTCAACGGATCTAGATGACCCTGCTAAAAGTAGCTAGCTAGTTTTTATCCTACACCTACTACAAATATATCTTCGATATTTTTCCATGTGTGCAACACAATATTCCAAGAAATGACTCACCTAATCTACCACCCCCAAAATCAATGGCCTTAAGAATGCACTTATGGCTTGATTTTGAAGGTGTCTATTGTTTTCAATGTTTTTTCAGGAATTGAGTACCTGAATATGTGGTATTTGTGTAATTCTTAACATCCATTTCCATATCAAATAAACAAGCCATAATTTATTTTAAATTTTGATCAAGGAATTAGGTGTGACCATCTAAATTAAATAAGACAAGTCATTTTGTAACATGAGTACCTACCCTTATTAATAGATATATAAAATATTTTATGAATGTGTGATTGATGTCTTGAAGGAGGTGTCATTGATTTCAAGGAATAAAATTTCACTTTATAATTTCAGTTGATACATTGAAAAGGTGTCATTGAATTCAAGAAATAAAATTTCATGCTATGTTCTCAATGATAATTCAAACTACGATTAATTATCTCATATCAACTTTTAAATGATTTTTTAAATTAAAAAAATAACAAAATATAATAAACATTAATTTGAATGTATATTTTATCACATCTACCTTGAAATTACACTTAATTAGCTTTAATTATTTATGCAAATGAACGTTAAAAAAAAATTACGTAAAAATGAAAACATGATTGCAGAACTATAATTGTTAATCTAATATTACAATATACTGTACATAAGGGTCTCACCTAGGAGTTTTATGGGAAAACCCAACGCTATACCACCCATCTACCACCTTAAACTCCCAAAACTTGAATTTGAAACTATATTTTATTATTAAGATAAAAAATTAGATATGATTTTTATTTTCACTTTTAAAAAAAAATACGTGCTTTAAAATGTTATTATATAATTATTATAAAAATTAGTTGATGAATGTAAAATATGTTTGAAATATTAGATAGAAATTAATTTAAATTATTATTAAACATCTAAAATTTAAAATAATAATATATGTAATAATTTTAACAATGTATATTATTAAAAAAATATAATTAATAATTCAATACTATATAATATATGAAAGCCTAATTATTTTGCACACTATGTTGAGTCAAGAGAGTTGATATGGGTAATATGTTTTCTTTAGGAAGAATTAGAGATATTGAATCTAATCAAGAGATCAACATCGATGAAGAAATTGAAGATGAAATTGGTAGTTAGTTAGTATATATATATATATATATATATATATATATATATATATATATATATATATATATATAAAATAATTTAATTTTTAAATAAGGTTTATTTAATTGATTTAGGATTAATTAATATATATATTTTATAATTAAAAATATAAATTATATATATATATATATATATATATATATATATATATATATATATATATATATATAAATAATTAGTAAGTATGTTGAGAGGAGTTTTATAATGATATTTAAGTGGTAGTGGTGAG
The DNA here is from genome assembly GCA_037957365.1 of Torreya grandis. Lineage (NCBI taxonomy): Eukaryota > Viridiplantae > Streptophyta > Pinopsida > Cupressales > Taxaceae > Torreya > Torreya grandis. Next base: position 1,917,331 of record JARHVA010002575.1, on the reverse strand, counting down.
TTGTAATTGAGTTTGTATGTTTACTTTTAATTTTAATTTTAAATTTGAAATCTATTTGACTTTTACTTTAAAAAAATTCTATTTAAAAAAAAAATTCGACATTATTATACTATATTACTTTCCTCAAATTAAAGTAAGATTTAAATTAAAAAATGATTTGATTATTAAAACACAATTTGTTTGATTTAAATAATGACACTAGAATAATATAGGGGGATGAGCATAAGCCCCCAACTTGGCTCTCTAGACATTATTATGGATTCGAGGGACTCCATGATGGCTAAGCCATACCCTGATGCCACAAAAACATTGAAGTACATCTCATGTATTTATTTCTTTCACTGACTTCTAATTACCCATTATAGATTCCTTCCAACTATTGTAGACTGCATTTACAATAAGGGTAATAAATATTATAGATGACGATTTGTTCCATTTTAAGAGGTATTAGTCATGTGCCATTTTGTGTAAGTCACATTAAATGTTGAATGTAGGATATCCAACTTGAAATCTAAGCATTGGTGCTTAATCCACTTATAAACCCTACTGTATACCTTCAAAAATGCAACTTTGTACACTTAGTGTTGTTATATATCTTTAACTTTGGATTAAAATATCTCACAAATTTTCAATGGATCTAGATGACTTTACAAAAAGTAGTGAGCTAGTTATTGTCCTCCAGCTACTACAATGTACCTTCAATCTTTGCCCATGCATGCAACACAAGATCCCAAGAAATAACTCACCTATAATCTGCTACCCTCAAATCAATGACCTTAAGAATGTGCTTATGACTTGATTTCAAAGGTGTTTAATGTTTTCATTGTTTTTCCTTCTATTGAGTCCACAAATATGTGGTATTTATATTATCCTAAACATCCATCACCATATCAAATCAAGGAGCCACATTTGATTTTAAAATTTTATATGAGAATTGTGTGTGATCATCTCAACTCAATAACAAAGGCCATGTTGCAACATGAGTATTTTCCCTTATTAATAGATATGTAATTGTTTTGTAAGTGTGTGATTGATGAGTTGAAAGAGGTGTCATTGACTTCAAAAAATAAAATATCATTATATGGTTTGAATGGTGGTTTGGACTATGGTTAATTGTCTCGTATGCACTTTTAAATGAAATTTTTTATGAAGTAAAAGTGAAAAATGTAGTAAACATTAAATATGAATGTACATTTCATCTCATCTACCTTGAGATTCTATTTGATTAATCCATTTTATTTTTGTACATGCACATTGCGACAGAATCATAATTATTAATCTAATATTACAATATACGATACACAATATTATATTATATATCATAATACTAATAAAATATTTGTATAACATGTTATATACTAGCATACATATTCAAAAATAATATATTTCAGTGTATTTTATATAGATATATATGATAGTTATGCAGAAAGGTTTCTATAATAACATATAAGGGTCGGTAGTGATATCTAAGGGTTGATGAGGGCTCTATTGTAGCGAGTGTGTTCATTTTTAATACTATTTTTTTATGAATTATATCTATATATTAATAAAATATATAATATAAAAATAATTTACAAAAACAAGTGGTATAGAAGCACACCTCAAGTCAGACTAGGGGAAGCCTAAAAACAAGAAGCAACAACAACAAAAATAACACTAGGCCATGCCTAAGAATGAAGCATCAATACAACATAAAAGGAAACATTAAGTTGCCATAGTGAGGTTGGAAGGTAGAGGATCCATATCATCTGGACCCTAACATAAGGTAGGCAAGTCATTGCCATCTGGAATTGGCTGCCAACCAAAATCCTGAGTTAGTCTTTCTCATATTTTTATGGGTGAGTAATAGAAATGTCTAGACAGAGTCTAGGGAACTTGTCCTTCATGTCAGTCCAACCTCCAAGTGGTTTCCCCCAATCCTCTGGATGCAAAGGAGGAGGAGTACCCCAACCATCCTACCCAGAAGGGGAATGAGGTGGGGGTTACCACCCTTGTTATAGTCCAAGAAGAGACATGAACTAATATATATTACCACTATGAGAGTGACACCAAGACCAATTGGATCGGTGTCCACCTCAAAGAGGAGGACTAACATTTCTTACATCAATTATATTATCCCTAGGCGAAGAAGGAGGAATTTGTATCATAGTACAAGGATCATCTCCCTATTGAGTGAGAAGCTCTTAAATATGGCTAAGCTTTATGGTAACTTTATTTTCCAACACTTGAATATATAAAAGCACATTGGAAATAATAGATGATTTGTTTAGAGTAAAAAAATTACAATATAAATAAATATTGTTAAACACTGCATTATTTTATTTTTTTCATAACCAAAATAGAATCTCCACTCTGAAAGTATGCTAGAGTTGAGTTTATTTAAAATACAAGCTAGGTTTATCTCCAAGAAGGATATGTTTCTATTAGTAAAACTTGGGATGAAAAGGCTTGTAAAGATCATGAATCCATATCCAAACCCATTGGGATTTGGAGCAGTGCCAAAAATGATGAGGGAGCATTTTCAGATGGCCACAAAAAGATAATTTGGGAAGGGAAATTCTTAAATGCACAAGTCATCTATCTATAGGTAGGACCTAATATAAAACACATCGAGTGAAGTGAGCTAACTTAAGCTCCAAGAAAGCCTCCCAGATAGTTTGAAAATGGAAGAACTAGGTATAAACTAAAGAATGAAGACCCTAAAAAAAGTTAATCTTGTCCACCATAGGATGTGGGGAGTAAGCCACCCATAGCCAAGTCGAGGAGTGTAATTAAGAGATAAATTTTCAACATAACACTCTGAATCCTTCCATTAAGGATGAGTCAAAATTAATAGGTATTTTGTGAAATGTTGAAGTTGGAATAGCATTAAGGATTTATTTGTAAGATTCTCTATCAGTATTGGCTAACCAAAATTTGGTTTTCACCTCCTCCCAGGATAGCCAAGAATGAGACTGCTTACAAAATATGTCTTGGATAGTATGAATTACTCTACGAAACAACTTGAAAGCATTGATCCAGGGGACCTCAGCTAGAGGGACTTCATTGATGTTGATAACGGATGACCACCGTAGTGAATATGAGTTAATATGCAACCCATATCGAAACCCTGAGCCATTTCAGAAAAGCCATGCTTTTATTTTTTTCCATGATTTCCAAATACTTTTAGCCACAAAGGACCTTATAATTTAAATAGGTGTTTTGATGATGAGAAGATTGGAGAAGCTAAACCCTTTCTTTGTTTTTTTGGCTATGGGAAGCCTTGAAGATATGAAATGTAGAAGCAACACCTTCCAATATTCTTTACCTTCAATGGCCTACACAATCCATTTGGCAAATAATATATCTCCTTGATAAGCCACATGGATGAGCCCCATACCTTCGACATCCCACTTGAGGTAACAATATTCTCAAGAAACCCTGTGGAAGCCAAGGCCATGTGAAGAATTGTCCCAAATAAAGTCCCTAAGAATTTTTTCAAGTTTTTAATAAAAATTATTAGAAAGCACCCAACATGAAGAGTAGTAAATATGGGTGGTTGCAAGCACTTTCGAGCAAATTTGAGATTTTCCTATTAATGATAAGGGCTTAGTCACCCAATACTATAATTTTTGTGTTACTCTGACAATAACATATTACCACAACATGGGTGGAAAAGAGTTAAAATCAAAAGGGATGTCATGAAACTTGAATATTTTATTATATTGGACCAAGGCCCACCTATACTTAACAGCCCACGTTGATAGGGGGAGGTATGGATGCCTGTAGAAACATGTTTTTTTTCTATTAGATGATTGATCCAAAGGCAAGATAGAAGGTATTGAGACATTTTAAGGCATTTTACACATTATTCTCTCTTTCAATAATAGTAAGGGAAGAATCATCAACAAAGTGGCCATTTAATAATTTCATATCTTCCTAAGGGATTTCTTTATCTAGAGGGAGATAGATTTATTTAACAAGGCCCTTAGCTTTGGCATGGCTAAGAAGATATCCAAACCCCTTAGCTGTAAACACATACAAGGTAGGTGCCAATAGGAATCCTTGGTAAATAGACTAAAACAAACCAAATTATTGAGAGATGACTCCATTAATAGAGAGGATGGCTGAGGTATCTAAAAAAAGAATTTGAATGGTTTGAATGAAATTTGGGACAAAGCCTAGGAATTTAAGCATGGCCAAGATAAAAGGTCACTCAATTCGGTCAAGCATTTTTGAAGTCAATTTTTATGAACATAGATTTTTGATTAGATATCTTAGCCTAGTATATTCCTTCCCAAACCATAATGATATTGTCTAATATATATCTACTTATGATGAATCATGTTTTCTTAAGGTGAATAATGTGCGACAATAGATTATTCAACTAGAGTGCCAAAGATTTAGCAATATTTTGTATGAAACATTAAGGAGGGTGATCAGCCAACAATTTTAGATTAACTCAAGTTCTCCTTGTTTAGATATGAATTTAATATTTCCTTCATTTATATTCTTCCCTAGAGAATGTGTTCGAAAGGCTTCTTGATAGACATGGTATAAGTCAAAACCCATAAGATCTTATAGGTATTTATAGAATTCATAAGGAAAATGGTCAATGTCTAGAGCTTTATCATTCACCATATGAGCCATTGCCTCTTGCAGTTTATCCAAAGTGTGGAGCCTATCATAAGCTACTTGCTTATGAGGAGTGAGTTTACAAGGCACCACTATGAGACACTATTTATGGGCTATGTCACGCTCTATAGAGGAAGCTTGGGCTTTGAATAGTTATTGATAATGGTGGGCAAATGCTTGAGTAATATGTGGTGTCTTTGATAATCTCCTACCAGCATTAGAGATAGCCTAAATTTGATGATTTGAGTTTTTAGCTCTAAGTATTTGAAAGAATTGTTTGGAGGCGTTGTCCCCTATCTTGAGCCAGTGGAGTCTAGTTTTTGTTTGAGCTCCCTAGGTATTATAATTATTTTCAATCTATTGTGTCTATTTTTTGTACCCCTACAATGTTTTGAAATTTATAATCATATTTTCCATAGTGATGACCTAGTCATAAAATCGAAAACTAAAATTGGGAACCTATTTCAATAATTAGTATTATGAATACGCATGTTTTCAATTAATGATCTGATAATAATTTGTTTATGAATTCGTATTTATATTACAGTGATTTTGAAAAACATTACTGGTTAAATATTTATTTTTAGTCATGAGATTTCAATGGATAGATTTGATCAAATTATATTTAGTTGAAGTGACTACTACAATATTTTTAACTTGAAAATGATAATGCCCACTATTATTTTATCAGAATTGAAATCATTATATGAATTTGTCATGATGATTTTTAGTTAGTTTCATTTGAAAATTTAATTTAAAGTATGAATATTGATACAAAATAAGTTGTGCCATAGATGAAATTTTATTTAACATGAAACTTAAGCTATTATATTGAAAGATTATCAAATAATCCAAGGTGGTTCTAGGTTCTAATCTAAAATACTATCTTTTGGTAAGTGTTCAATGCAATGTTGTGGACCTAACATGAAGACTTTGAAATGGACATGGTGTGGTTTTTATTTCAAGAACTATTGGAAATTAAGTTATGTTTGATATTGGTAAATTATAAGGCTCATATCATTAATGTTTGAATGGGAAATTTTGATAAGTTGGCAACTCAATTGGTAAGTTGGTTTAATGTGAAGCATGATAGGGGTGTTTTGAGATCCAAAAAAAATCAAAAGATGGCCTAAGAATTAAATGTAGTTGTATATGCCTTGATTTATGTAAGTTAGTTCATGCCTTGAGTTGAGAAACCAATTAGATGAAAACATGTAATTAGAAATAGTTAATGATCAGGTTATGGTATATAAAAAGATTTATTTTCATTTTTGATAGGCATTTTGAGTAAGAATGAAATGGAAGCCATACTCTACCTAGATAAGTTTGGGAGTTGAATACACTACATTAATAGGTACCCAATATTGTAGACTGATTAATTATCAAAGAGATAATTATAATTTATCATTGCAAAGAGTTCGCATGGAAAGAAAATTATGGTTTCAAATTTGAATGATATTTTTTATACATTATTGGAAGAAAAATTATCTGTTTTAATTATTTTTCATGCATAAATTTTAGAATTATTGGTGATAAGGTTATTTTAAAATACTTTGTAGTATCAATTTTTAGAAAATCAATTATCATTCTAGGTTTTATCATATTATATTTTTTAGTATGAGAGTTTGATTACTGAAAGTATTTTCATTGCCATTTATAAATATTTTCATCCCTCATTTTAAAGTCAATTTTAGTGAATAATGAGGATTATCATTACAGATATGAAACACTAGTTATATTTGAAATTTACTCTGAAAGATTATTATGAAGATTATCTTTTAAAAATGTGATATTCTAGTTTTTAGGTTTTGAATTTGTTAATAGTTTATTCCAGTGATAATTTTGATCATATCAGTTTGGATTTTAAAGTTACGGTTTCATAAATGCATAATTTTTTTTATAATAATGAGCTTAAAATGGTTATTTTCATGAAAATTTGGATGATTTGAAAGTGATTTTTTCATAAAATTATAGGTATAATATTTTGAAAATATGTTAATAAATTATTTTATTAAAGATTTTTGATACACAAAATTTGATTGCATGCAATATATGATTCTCCAAAATTTAGAGGTTTGTTTTAAAGATATCAAATTTTATTTTTTGGTTCTTATTTTTGAAGTCATAAATTGAAGACTAGTAAGAAAATGGTTAATAGTTTTGGAAAGTTGTGATAAAATTATGTTGTTCTAAGTTTTTGAAATGATGATTTGAACAAAATATGACCGTGTCAAAATCTTACAACATTCTGAATATAACTTAATTTGAAATTATTCTTTCAATGGTTATGAATTTATTGTCAATTTGATGAAAAATATATGTTGTTTACAATACATATATATATATATATATATATATATATATATATATATATATATATAGAGAGAGAGAGAGAGAGAGAGAGAGAGAGTGAATTTGTGCAGTGCAAATAAAATGCAATAAGGTATGATAGAATATTTAAATAAAATTATGAAGAATATATTTTTATGTAATTATCATGATTTCAGGGTGATCATTATAATGATACATGACACAATCAGAATTGAAAATCATAAAAATAAATTTTAGTTTTAAATAATGACAGTTGAATCTTTGATTTGTTGATATAACTAAAAAAAATTATAAGGTGATTAGAAGCCAAAAATATAGAAGTGCAGTTGTTGTTATTGATTATATAGTTGATATATTCATTTTTGAGTTCAGCGAAATGATGATGATAAGATTTTGAATATATTTTGAATTGATTTTAAAATTTTAAGTTGGGATCAACCAAAATTGAACAGGAATAATGATAATAAAAGTTGGAAAAAGAATCATAACTCTTGCAACATGAATCAAAATACACATAATAGGTAAATTGTTAAAGGAGGTTTTAGGTAGAATGTTTGATCCTAAATATGGACGTAGAGGAACAACACATGTATTAAAGACTATCCATAATACATCTTTTTTATGCAATTTCTCTGAGATAACATAATTTTTACAAATAGATAAATGATACTTTTTTTATGGTTGAGTATATTGCTTAAGCAATGTAGGTATATTCAATTTTATATTATCATTTATAATAGATTATCTGAAGTTGTCAAGTTCAACATATTTTGATGATTGCTTCTTGAAATATTATGTACAAAATCTAAGTATTCAACCCAAAATAATGATAAAAACTTTACTTTTTAGGACATATTGTTGATCTAGTTTATTTTTAAAATTATCTTTTAAAGAATTTTTTGAAGAAAGATATTTGTTTCTCAAATAAAATGATCTCTTTTTGTAAGATGGCTCCCTTTTATTGAGACTTGCATATTTTGTTTATATTTTATTTTATTTAACTTTAACTTCTAATATAGTTTAAATCTAATTTTAACTTATTTTTTTAATTTATTTTCTATTTAGTTTATATTTAATATAATTAGTTATTTTAATTTTACTATTTATTTTTGATTTTTTATTAAATTAAGTTTATTAGGTTAGTTTAGTTAGTATTAGATTAGTTCTAGATTAGTTTAGATTAGATTATTTTTTGTTTTCTTAATTATTTTATTCTTTAATTGCTTAGTTGATAGATTTTATTGTTTACATCTTTTCCTTTGATTGATGAGTTATGTTTATGTTACTTAATTATTGAAGATATACCTATAAACTAATTTATTTTCTAATCTTTATTTTATCATTATGTTTCTTTGTTTATTGTCTTGGTATTTACTTTGAAGTTATAAAAATAAAGTAAGATATTATTCTTAGAATAAAATTATATTACTAAATCATATGTCTTTCCTTCAAGACATTGTCTTGTTCATAAGTTCTTCTCTATCAGATAAGATTGATTACATATTTATATCTAAATTGATTCATTTTTTGATACTATATTTTTGAATTATGATAGAATATGTTATATCCAATAGCCTATTTATTATTTCTTAAAATATTTAAAAAACCCTCTTGTTTTTAAGATCATATTCAAAATTTTAAAACCTTACCATTAGACTGGTACGATTCTAACTTAACATTTTCAATAGGTGAAGTTTGATTAGTTGATGGAACATTTTTCATCATCAACAAATTTGAAAATTTCACTAGGAAGAGATTTCAAAAATCTTATTTATTTAAAGATTTATTTTCTTCTTGTCCATGGTACTTAGAGGACAACCTCTTGTTATCTAACCTAGAATTGATATTGTTGATGATCAAGTTGCTATTTATTTTATTTTAACTCACTATGCATGGTATAATCAACCTTATAATATTTATAATATCATGAAAGTGATAAAAAAATAATTAATTTTTTTAGAATTTGAGGTAAATTGGTTCACTAATCTTACTCGTGAAACTCAACCACACATTTCAAATAGAAATAGATGAATTAGGAAAAATAGAGATAGAGTTTTAGCTACTAATTCTAGATGTAGAACTCATTTTATTTATGATTATTATCTATTTGATTATTTGGTTCTACCCTCCAAACCTATTAATAAAAATTTATAATTGAACCAATCTAATCAAGCTCAAAAAAATCAACTAATTCAAGTAGAAGAGACTGTTGAAACTTTCAATGGAAGAACAATCAAATGTAAAAGTACAAGATATGATTCAAGGTCTAAAAAATAGTGGAGATCACGCTGATTTCACTGAAGATAAAGTTAGTTCTAAAGCTAAAGCAAAACAACAACTATCATTAAATCTATGGATTTTTTAAAATCAATTTAACATCATAAATCATCAAGGTAAGTTACCTTCCCTTTAAGGATTAAATATACTAAAAAAAATTGGATATTTTGAGGAATTTTGGGAGGATCATTTAGAGGCATTTAAATTAGTTTGTAGTACTCTTGGTATAACAAGTGAAAAATATTTACTCAAGAGTTTTTTCTCAAACACTTCAAGGGAAAGCTTATGAAGATTTTGTCAGTTTACTTGTCAAAGTTATCAACACTTGAAAGAATATTAAAGATTGACTAGAATTATCTTTTTAAAATGTTAAAGAGGATTTAGACCTAGCCAATGATCTTGTGAATTTTTCTATTTATCTAGTTGAAACTATATATCATTTCATTACTAGATTTACTATGTTGTGTCAAAAGATTCCTCATGATCTTAGACCTTATAAGAAATTATCTAGACTTTACTTTTTTAGTGATTTACCTTTAAATTATAAAATGACCTTAGATGATAAAGACATTACAAGATACAATGAAATTCTAACATTTTTTATTAAGTATGAAAATAAAATTAAACGTATTGGGTTTAAAGATAGGTCTTCTACATGTCTAAATTCAGACAATATAAAAAATTTAAAAGCCACTCAAATTGTAGAAAATGAACCTGTCACTATTAAAAGATAATTAAATGATAAACCTTCTTCATCTAATAAAAATATTTTTTTAAATAAAATTAAAAATAAATAAATTTTTCGTTACTATAATGTTTGTGAATTGAGTCATGATCTGAATTCATGAATTATTGTTCAAAACTTTAAAAAATTTATTTAATGTAAATATAGTGTATCTTTTGATCTAAAAAACAACATAAATATGTGTGCTATTGATGATCCATTAGAAAATGAAGGTGATTATGTTGTTAATGCTAGAAAAAAATGTTAAAATTATTCTCAAAATAATAATTGAACAAATAACAATATTTTTCTAAAGATAAAAGTAAAGGAATGTAGAATAATTCTTCACAAAACATTATTTTATCAATTGATTATTATAATACTCAATATCAACCTTATAATCATAAGAATTATACTCAAATCTAGCAATCTGATGCTGGAGCTTATAATATAATGGATGACTTATCTACAATTAAAGATGAATTTTTATTATTACAAACAAATAGCCTTCTAGAACAACTTGATAAAATTAATGAAGGTGTTAAGAATCCAAATTCCAAAAATGTTGTAAGCTTACAAGAAGAAGATAGTAATGAACAAACATCTATTTTTTCTCAAAAGTATTATCTTCCTACATATTATATACCTAATTTTTATGTTTTAGTCAAATTTGTTAATAAAGTAATTCATAATTTTATCCTAGATATAGGAACTTCAAATAATATAATGCCCAAATTTATTATAGATCAATTAGGTATTTATTATAAAATTAATAATAGAAAGCTTACTAGATTTGTTTCAAGACAAACCAAAAGTTATGATAAGTATTGGGATATAGTCATTAAAATTGTTCAAGATGAAAGAATTTTATGTATGATTAATGTCCAAATTTTAAACATGTCTAGTAATTATGCCATGTTATTAGAAAGAGATTGGTCAAAATCAAGAGGTGTTTTTTATTAGAAAAGATACTACATGAGTTCTCATAAGTAATGGCATTGCTTTTATAAAAAGAGAGGATTTGTTTAGTATGCCTATAAAATCATCTGATTCTATCACTATTTCTTATATTGAAATAAGTATTGGAATGTATGAGATGATGAACTTGGATGAATCAAAAAATCAATAATAAGAATTCTTTGATAAAAACATTATACAGTCACTCTATTTTGATAGACCTATTCTTAGCTAGGAAACGGTGCTCGAATTTGTTTAATCTCTCCTATTGGTAAGATATTCTATTATGTTTAAAAATTATCATTTGAAAATACTGATAATAATTTTGAATTTGAATCATTATATTTAGGTTTGGAAAAATATATTGAGCTTAATATTAAATATTTAAAAATCTTTGAAGATTATGAATTAATTGTTAGCCAAGTTTAAAAAGTTTATAAAACTAAACAAATTTATTTTACATCATTATACTTAAAAAGTGTGGTCTTTGATTAAACATTTTAAATATTTTAATATCACTCACATACTTAGATAATATAATCATAGAGTTGATAAGCTTGCTATTTTAACTTCAAGTCCAACTTTAAGTGAGAGTGAACCAATCACAGACTTCTCTCCTTCTAAAAAATTTTGACCTAAATTTTTAGATTTGAATGATGGTCTATTTTTAACTATGATGAACATATAGATTCATTTATTAAAGTAAATTATCTTAATCATGATGATTATGTATTAAATTGTGGATATTATCTGCAATTGAGTATCAATAAATTTTCTACTAGTTTAGTAAGTTTGGAATCTATGTTCACACCTAATAATCAATCCAAAATTTTTAGAACAGAAGAACCTGTCAAGAGAATTATAGGTAAAACTATTCCTATAAATTTAGGTATGGAAGAGGATCTTAAGTATATGTATTTAGAAATTCAATGTACTACTAGTGAAAATGTGAAATTTATTAAATTATTCAAAGAGTTCATTGATGTGTTCGTTTGGTCTTACAAAGATCTTAAAGGTAATAATACTAATATTCTTAAACATTAAATACCTACAAAACCTAGTATTAAATCTATAATACATAAAATATGAATAATTATCATTTTGTTAAAAGACAACATTAACAAAGAGCTAGATAAAATGATTGATGCTAGTGTCATTTTTTTTATAAAGTATTTTGAATGGGTATTTAATTTAGTACCAATTAAAAATAAAAATGGTGATATCATATTATGTCTTTATTTTAGGAATTTGAACAAGCCTAGTGTTAAAGATATATTTTTTTTTTACAAAGTATAGATCAAATTTTACAACAAATTGCAGGACCCTCCATCACATCCGCCACTTGCTACCATGTTCGTTGATGTTGCTAAAGAAATTTCTTGTTTGTTTATTTATGATTTATATTTTTTTATTGTTAGCGCACATGTGTTAGACTTTATATCTAGTATGCCTTCTAGTTGCTTATGTTGTTCTCTTAGGACTTTTATAGTATGGTGTGATTTTGGGGTGTGATTTTTTCACCTATTTTTTATATGACTAACTATATTTTATTTTTTAAAGTTTTTATATAATAAAATTCACTTTTAAATAAAAAAATGATATCGTTATTGGATATATTTTATGGTTATAATAAAAAAATTATAAATCCTGAAGATAGACAAAACAATTTTTACTATTCATAGAGGAACTTTTGCTTATACTAGAACGTCATTTGGATTAATGAATGCTAGAGATAATTTTTAAAAAGTTATACATTTTATATTTGATGACTTAATTTACATTTTTATTTAGGTCTATCTTGATGATCTCACTATTCATTTAAAAAGATGTAAAAAGTATTTATATCATATTCATGAAATTTTCATAAGATGTACAAAGTATGGTATTTTTTAAAATCCAAATAAATTAGTTTTTGTGTTATTTAAGGTAAATTATTAGGACATATCATTTTAAAATATGAAAATTTCATAGATCCTAAATGTATTAAAGCCATTAAAGAGTTATCATCTCTTAAAGATCAATCTATTTTATGATCTTTCTTTGGTAAAATTAATTTTGTTAGGAAATTCATATCAAATTTTGTTGATAACTCTAATCTTCTAAAATTATTATTTAAGAAAGATAAATCTTGTACTTGAAATAAAGGTGTTGATTTAGCATTTAATAACATTAAAGATGCCATTCCAAGTACTCCAATAATTTTTAAACTAAATTTTAAAAAAATATTCATTATTTATATTAATATCACTAAAAAATTAATTAGAACTATTATTATGCAATAATTTGAAAATAATGATGAAAAACCAATTGATTATATGAGTCAAGTATTAAAAGATGCTTAAACTAGGTACCTTTTTGTTGAGAAATTTATTTTCTTATTAGTTTCTTCTTTAATCAAATTTCATTATTTATTAATGGAAAACAAAGTTATAGTAAGATCTAACATACTTTTTTTATATTTTATTTTAAAACAACCAACCATTCAAGGAAGGCTTACAAAATGGATATTATGAATTCAAGAGTTTGATCTCGAATTCGAAACTTCAAAGATACTTAAAAGGTAATGACTTAGAAAAACATATAACTAAAAATGTTTTTTCAAGTATGAATATTTTGATCTTATTAGTTGATAATTTCAATGCAAAGCCTCCTTTAAAGACCATGAAAATATCATATTTTTAAAAAAATTTCAAACTTGATGTTAAAATAAATGAATGAGATTGTATGTTTTTCTGAAGATGATTGGTATCATGACTTAGTCTTACACTTTTAAAATCAAGTTTATCTTGATCATTTTGATAAGAAATAAGATGTTCTTTATGCTTAAGATATTTAAATTTTTATATATTAATTTTTTTTTATTTATTCAAAATGAATATGGTGTTTATTAAGTTGTCTTACACATGATCAAAAACTAAAAAGTTCTTATAAGTTGTCAAGAAGGAGATTGCGGTGGAAATTATGTTGTAAAAACCACTACTTATAAGATTTTATGAGTAGGTTATTATTGGTCTAAATTATTTCAATATGCTTATAAATTAGGTCGTTCTTGTATGCCATGCCAAATATTTATTGGTAGAGATAAGTTATCTACAATGCCTTTAAATCTTATGATACCTAAAAATCCATTCATAAATTAGAGTTTTAATTTTATTTTATATATACACCCTCCTTCATTAGCTAGTTATAGATATATCTTAGCAATAATGGTTTATTGTACTAAATAGCTTAAGGCCAAATCCCTTAAAATTTCTATAACAAGTGAAGTAATTTCATTTCTAGAAAATTAGATTTTTTTTAGATTTGAAGTTCCTAATGAAATCATATCTGATAATGATCTTTGATTTATTTCAAATGAATTTTTAGAATTTTTGAGAAAATATTCTATTATATCTAGTCATTTATCTAAATATTACCCTTAGGGTAATGGTCAAGCTGATTCAATAAATAAAAATCTTTTCAATCATAAAAATGTTAGTTTGTAAAAATAAATGAGATTGACATCTTAATTTTTTTGAAGTTTTATGGGTTGGATTGTCAAGCTGACAATTGGTTGTTCACCCTTCATATTGGCATATGAATTTGAAGCTACTTTACTAATAGAACTTCAACTTTCTTCAGCAAGAACTACTTTACAATATGTTTTTGAAGATACTACTTTGATTGAAAAAATATTATATGATTTAATATCTTTTGATGAATCAAAAGCAACAATATTACAAAAATTATAAAGGGATAAATAGAAATTGAAAAAAAAAATCGATAAAATAATAATAATAATAATAAATTCAAAGTTGATGATTCAATTTTATAATAAGACAGAGCGCATGAAGATCATGGTAAGCATCATACATTTAATTCATTATGGCTTGGTCCTTATCATATTGTAATTGTACTTAGAAATAATACTTTTTAGTTGAAATATATTAATGAGAATTAGTTATGTTATTCAATTAATAGTCATCTTTTAAAGTTGTTTCATAATTAGTTTTCTTTCAGATTTATTGCTTTCTTTTTGATTTTATTGCTTCTTTTATTTTTTATTCATATTATGTTGTTTCTTTATAGTTTGTTTATTTATTTTTTTCTTTTTTTTTATTTGTATTTTTACATTTAAAAGATCAAAAAATATCTCAAGTGGATGAAATATTCATGTTATGAAGGAAGAATACAAAAATGTTGCAATACAACTGTAAGTTTTAGTTATTCTGAGATAATATTATTTATAAGCTCAGTTTTTTTTATACATGAATAATAAATAATGAGTTATAACTGGTTGTTGAAGTAATACTTTTCTTATAAGTTGTATTATAGGTTTTTGCATTTGTTTATGTATCTAGTCTAAACTCCATTATTATATTATTTTTTTTGTTATGTCACACTAGTCGAACATCCCATCTCTTATTGAAAATCATTATAAAAGGGGTTTGTGCATAGTTGTTTGAGAAATGATTTACCTAAATCACACTCCCAAAATTATTTTTCTTACAATAGACAATTTGATTTCTACTCAATTTCATATTCAATACAGCTAACAAAGTTGCTAGTGTTATGCCTATTTTTCATACCCTTATAATTTTCTAAAATTTATACTCATAAATGCCATAGTGATGACTTAATCATAAAATATAAAATTGTAGTCAAAGACCTAAATCAATTAATCATATTATAAATACACATATTTTTAATTAAATAACCTGATAATGATTTGTTTATGAATTGATATTTATATTAAAGTAGTTTTCAAGAACATATATATATATATATATATATATATATATATATATATATATATATATATATATATATATAATGTTTATTTTTAGTCATGAGATTTTAATGGACATAGTTGATCAAATTGCATTCAGTTGAAGTAGTTATTACAATGTTTTTAGTTATATATATATATATATATATATATATATATATATATATATATTAAAGTAGTTTTGAAAAAAATTAATGAATAAATGAATAAAATTATCATATATATATATATATATATATATATATATATATATATATATATATATATATGTATATATATATATATATATATATATATATATATGTATATATATATATTGAATGTTTATTTTTAGACATGAGATTTTAATGGACATAATTGATCAAATTGCATTCAATTGAAGTAGTTATTACAATGTTTTTAGTTTAAAATTATATATATATATAATGTTTATTTTTAGTCATGAGATTTTAATAGACATAGTTGATCAAATTGCATTCAGTTGAAGTACTTATTACAATGTTTTTAGTTTAAAATGATAATGCTCACTATTGTTTTATCATAATTGAAGGTATTATATGAATTTATCATGATAATTTTCAGTTAATGTCATTTAAAAATTCAATTTCAAGTATGAATATCGATACAAAATGAGTTTTTCCATAAATAAAATTTGATTTAACTTGAAACCTAAGCCATTATACTGAAATATTATCAAATAATCCTAAGTGGCTCTAGGTTCTAATTTGAAATACTATATTATGAAAAGTATTCAATGCAATGTTGTGGACCTAAAATGAAGACTTTGAAATGGACATGGGATGATTTTTATTTTGAATACTATTGGAAATTAAGATATGTTTGATATTAGTAAACTACAGTGCTCATATCATTAATGTTTGAATGGGGAAAGTTGACAAGTTGGCAGCACAATTGATAAGTTGATTTATTATGAATCATGATAGAGATGTTTCAGGATCTAAACAAAATCAAAAGGTGACCAAAAAATTAATTGCAGTTGTATATGCCTTGATCTATGCAAGTTAGTTCATGCCTCAAATTGAGAAACCAATCAAATGGAAATATGTAAACATGATTAGTTAATGCTCGGGTTATGGTATACATAAAGGATTCTTTTCATTTTTTATAGGTATTTTGGGTAAGCATGCAATAGAAGCCATACTTTACATAGATAAGTTTGGGAGTTGCATATACTACATTAATAGGTATGCCATTGTTGAAGAGTAAATAATTATCAAAGAGATAATTATAGTTTATTATTGCAAATAGTTTTCATAGAGGGAAAATTATGGTTTCAAATTTGCATGATATTTTTGACAAATATTTGCTAGACAAACTATTTATTTTAATTCATTTGCATGAATAAATTTTAGAATTATCAGTGATAAGGTCAATTGGAAAGATTTCATAGTATTAGTTTTTGGAAAATTAGTTATCATTTTAGGTTTTATCATATTATATTTTTCAATATGAGATTTTGACGACTAAAAGTATTTTCATCGCTATTTATAAATCTTTTCATCCCTAGTTTTGAAGTTAATTTTGATAAATAATGAGGATTATCATTTGAGATATGATACACTAGGTGAATTCAAACTATACTCTGAAAGATGATTATGATCATTAACTTGGAAATATGTGATATTTTGGCTTTTGAATTTTCATTTTGTTGATAGTTTGTTCCAGTGATGATTTTGGTCATATCAATTTGGATTTTGAAGTTATGGTTTCATAAATGCATGAATTTTTGGTATAAGAATGAGCTTGAAATGGTTATTTTCATATAAACTTTGATGATTCTAAAGTGATTTTGTCATAAAATTTTGGGTATAATAATTTGAAAATATGTTAAAAAAATATTTTGTTAAATATTTTTGATACATGGAGTTTGATGGCATGCAATATATGATTCTCCAAAATTTAGAGGTTTGTTTCAAAGATATAAAAATGAATTTTCTGATTTTTATTTTCAAAGTCATAAATTAAAGAGTAGTAAGAAAATGGTTAATAGTTTTGTAAAGTTGTGATAAAGTTATGTTATTCTAGGTTTTCAAAATGATGATATGAACAAGATATGACCATTTCAAAAGCTTAAAACATTGTGACTAGAACTTTTATTAAAATTATTCTTTTAATGGTTATGAATTTGTTGTCAATTTGATAAAAATACATGTAGTTTAAAATTTATGAATATTGTATATACTGTATATATTGAGATTGAATTTGTGTAGTGAGAATAGAATGCAATAAGGTATGGCAAAATATTTAAAATAAAATTATGAAGAATATAGTTTTATGTAATTATTATGATTTTAAGTTGATCATTATAATGATACATCACACATTCAGAGTTGAAGATCATATAAATGAAGTTCAGTTTCAAATAATGATAGTTAAATTTTTGATTTATTGTTATAACTGGAAATTTTCATGAAGTGACTAAAAGATGAAAATATAGAAATGCAATTGTTATTATTGAATCTATAGTTGATATATTTATTTTTGAGTTTAGTCAAATGATGATGATAATATTTTGAATTATTTTTAGAATGTTAGGGTAGAATCAACTAGATTCAAATAGTAAAAATTAACATGAATCATAATACACCTAATAGGAAAATTGTTAGAGAAGGTTTTAAGGTTAGAAGGTTTGGTCCTAGATATGCATGTAAAGGAATAATGCAGGTATTAAAGACTATTATATTTTAATGTCAATCACTTAACTCTCTCTTCTATGCAATTTCTCTGAGATAACATGACTTTTTTAGGTAGATCAATGATACTTTCTCTGATGATTGAGTATATTACTTAGACAATGTAGGTATATCTAGTTTTATATTATCATTTATAATAGATTATCTAAAATTTTTAAATTTAACATTTTTTGATGATTACTTCTTATAGTCTTATGTGTAGAATCTGATTATTCAACCCAAATAATGATAAAAACTACATTGTCTATGACATATTGTTGATCTGATAGATTGTAAAATTTATCTTTTAAAGATATTTTTTAAGAAGGATGTTTTTTTCCAAATAAAATGATATACTTTGATAAGATGACTCTCTTTCATTTAGACTCATGTATATTTTTTATATTGTATTTTATTCAACTTTGACTTCTGACTTGGTTTAAATATGATTTCAACTTAGTTTTTAATTGATCTAATTTCTTTTCTATTTAATGGAGTTTTAATATAATTAGTTGTATTAATTTTTACTATGTATTTTATTAAATTTAGTTTCTTAGGTTAGTTTAGTGTTAAATTTAGTTAGTATTAGATTATTTTTATTTTAGTTCTAAATTAGTTTAGATTATATTATTTTTAATTTCCTTAATTAGTTTGTTGTTTAATTGCTTAGTTGATAGATATTATTATTTACATCTATTCTTTTGATTGTTGAGTTATGTTTATGTTACTTGATTATTGAAGATATGCTTATGAATTGATTTATTTTCTTATCTTCATTTTATATTTATGATTCTTTATTTATTTTCTTGATATTTACTTGAAAGTTATAACAATAAAGTAAGATATTATTCTTAGAACAAAATTATACTACTGAATCAGATTTTTTTCCTTCTAAAGATTGTCTTGTTCATAGTCTATTCTCTATCAGATAGGATTGACTATATATATATATATATATATATATATATATATATATATATATATATATATATATATATATATATATATTCATTTTTTGATAGTATATTTTTGAATTATAATAGAATATGTTATATCTAATAGCCTATTTATTATTTTATAGCACATTCAAAAAAACCCTCGCATTTTTAGGATCATATTCGAACTTGTAGAACCTTATGATTAGAATGGTACAATTATAATTTAACATTCACAATAGGTGAAAGGATTTATTAGTTGATGAAACATTTTTCATCATCAACACAATTTGGATGTGATGACATAAAGAAGAGACTCTAACCTACAATATCTCATTGAAGGGATCTTTTCTAGAGCTAAAGCCATAGGCTAAGCTATGAGGAAGCAGTAGAATAAGAGTGTCATCAAATTTTAAAATGATGGTGGCTACAAATACTCAAAAAGTGAGAATTCCTTCTAATGGCATCATTCCACCAAAGAATCCAAAAAAAATATTGGGTTGGATAGGGATCCAAATTTAAAACTCTATGATGTGATCCATAGTGGGTCTATCCTTGAGTAGGGAGATATTGAGAAATAATTGGACTTCATGAACTACCATGTCATTTGAAACTGAATGGGAGAGTGATTAGAAAGCCCAAAATATAGTAGATCCTATATCAAAGGAGAAAACCCATTATCAAAATAAAAATATGATTGGGCAGACATCATTTTTCTATTTAGGTACTTTAGAATTCTAGCAAGGTCATCTTTGAGATTACTCCAGGTGTATCACACTCCATCTGTAGGTCAACAAATTAAATTTGGGTTATAAAATCCCATTTGGTATACATGTAATATCACACCCCCCTTCACCAACTACCCAACATACTGATAGGGGGCCCACTTTGTCTTCAAGAGATGCCACCATATTAAAGTCACCACATATGGCCCAATATGCATCGAGGAGATCATCCAAAATCCATCATCGTAATGAGTACTCTCGATGGTATCATTTGAAGCATAAATATTAATAAATCTAAAGGAATAACTTTCAATGTTTAAAAGGGCCTAAACTAATTAGTTAGTGGGGTCCATGCTAGATTGTACTAAGTGCAGCCACCACCTTGGAGAGATAAACATGATCACACCACCACATCCTGTCTCATGATTATTATGCATAATAATACAATCATCTCAGATATAGTTATTGATCACTATAAATAAAAAATCTTCCACCTTCACTTCTTACAGACAAAGAATGTCCATCTCGAGAAACTTCCTTCTAAAATCATGCACAAAAAAACTTGTGTTTTGGGTCTGTAAGACCCTAAACATCTATGGAAATAAATTATTAGATGATAGGTGTTGAGAGATATATCTTTGGATTTTAGGCCTTCTAAGGCTTCATATAAATTTAGTAAAAAGTACCCACTATTGTCATTTAAAAAACATTTAATCCTATTTATTTCCTCATAGCATACTCAACCTGATACTCTCCTTCCTCCAGCTCTTTGTACTTCCTAAGAGGGTTGTGAGAGTGTTTGGGTGTATCCTATCGAGTAGGAAGTGGTAGAGAGGTTGGTTGTGAGTCTGAAAAACTAGAAGAACTAGGTAGAGAAGCCCCTAAACCATGAGATAAAATATTGCCTACAAGAGGGGTGTTGTAGACCCTAGGTTTCTCTATCACTTTCAAAGCTTCAATATAAGAAGGATATTTCTTAGTAGGATCATGGTCTTGTAGGCCATTACTTGTTGATGTCTTTCCTCCTTTAGGATTTCCTACATTTGAGCTCATAGTTTTAATGTGGTTCTTCTCCCCTATCATAGTCTATCCATTCTCAACAAGTTTTTTCTAGCTTTTTTAGAGGGATTAGAAGGAGAGGATGAGCAATTGGGCATATTGTTACAAGCTAGTTGAAATGGATTGTACCAAATTTTATGGTTGATAGCTTGGTAGCAAAATCAGGTATTAGATAAATTGACATACAGAACCCATTAGGAGTTTCTCACATCCCCAACTTGAATCTCCACAAACTCTTTAAGGTTCCATAAAAGGTCTACCTCCGCACAAAATTTATTCTACGACCTAGTAGAGTAGAACCTGCTTTGTTCATGGAATATAACCTAACCTATGAAAGAAGCAATCTAGTGAATAAAATGCCAATAGGGGAGTGGGATACCTAAAAATTCTACTCAAACTAGGAACTTGAGATTAGTGTGCTCAGAGACTACAAAGTCCATATCCAGGGAAATAGAACCATGATGAAGTTCCTAACATACCATGTGGCTGAATTATAGGGGATATCTCTTGTATGGGAAGGATCATCAAAATGAAACAAAAACATCCCTTTGTCATATTTTGGATGCTCTCAGGTTTTATGTCATGAGAAAATTAGTGGGCTTGAATCTAGGATCTAAGCATACTTTTAGAGGGAATTCAACCCACAAAATATCTTATCAAATAAAACTGTTCTAGCCATTGACAAGTAGAGTTAAATTCTAGAATGGATAAAATAACATCAGGTTTTGAAGAGTTACCTCATGATAGACCTTCGGTACAAACTTCTTTAAGTGCTTTTAGGGGGCCATTATTTGATGCTCTACCATTCTTCTCTACAACTGAATTAATGATTAAAGAATGAGGAGAAGTCACTAGTAAATTAGCCTCACCCAAAGGTGATATACCCTAAAAGACAATACATTATAATCCTGTAGACAACCTAACAAGGACCACAGTATGTAGATAAGCTGGATTGATAGAAAATCAAGGGCTGACTCTATAATGTGCATGGAGGAAACCCTAGCAGAACCTATTCTACACAATACCTAATTATAGAATGGGATTCTTAATTCCTATTTTAAATTTGATATACATTTGAAAATTTGTTAGAAAAAATTTAATTTTTAAAAAAATTGAACAACATTATTATAGCATATTAATATTTTATTAAAAATATAATTTAGTGAATGGACACCATTACAAGTTTTAACCCAACCAAAATTATTATAAAATAACATCAAAGAGAAGATCCATCTAATATCATGACTTATAATGTAATTTATCAAAGTAATAAAAGAATACATCCCACATTATTATGAATATTATAAAATATTCTTGAGCATAGATAAAATAATATTTATTAAAAAACCAATTTGACCAAAAATAGTAAAGAAAAATGAGAGAGGAATTGGACTCGACGTTATTTATAAAAGCTAGAAAAATCTAGTGAATGATTCCATCTTCCATAAACACTGAAAGAGGTTAGGTTTATGATAGGATTTGATCATCTTAATTCAAAATTTTCCAACATCAACACTATGTGAGTCTAGCCATAGATGAATTTTTTATAACCCTCTCTAAAACTCATTGTAAATCTTCCCTTTCTGTCCCATCGAACTTCAATATTATGGATATTGATCTCACTATGTTTTTATCAATCATAAATTGATTATCATGGGGATTTTAAAATAGGTAAAAAATGACTAATTGAATCCCTTTGAGATGATTTTTTAATGATTTTTCATTATTATGATCAGTTCCACCTAGCCTTATGATTCCTAGTGCTACTATGTGGCGTGGCTGGCTATTCTTATAAGTATTTGATCACAAAGTTTACAAATTCATTTTTAATTGTCTAAGATTTCAAGACTAGAATAATATAGACAAGAGATGAAAGAAAAAAGTGGACTCAGATCAATACTTTATCAGAATTCTCAAATGAGATCTATTTAATTTCTCCTTTGAAATTTTGAATTTTCTTTTAATTAAAAGGAATTTCAATGGTGAATTGATATTTTGATCTATAAAAATAATTCATTCATGTATTTAGGTCATTATAAAAGTTACATATTATCATACCTATCTTAGATAAATATATGTAAAAGACATCAAGAAATATCATTCTTGAGATGCTTATCTTATATTGGATTTGTCACATAAGTGGAATAGGTGCATCAAGAATGATATCTCTCGGTGTCTTTTACGTAGATTTATCTAAGATAGGTATGCTAGTAACAACTGTACATTTTGCATATTTATTTGATATATAATTTGAAAACATTTCATCAAAATTAAAAAGTATATTATACATTACATTAGATCACCCAAAACTTTAATTCACATAATTTAAAATTCTCAATCTAAATTATTTAGTACTCATCAAAATGTACCATACACATCACATAAAATGTTAAAAAATTAATAAGTAGACATCACATAAGATTTCAAATATTTAATAAGTACATGAATTTATTCATAATTACATGAAATTATTTTTCCTCTAAGTGTTTCAATCTCTCTTCCTCGGCTTTCCATCTGGAAAGTTGTTTTCCATTTTTTAGCTTTTCATAGCAGTCATATGTAAATGTAGGTAATATTCTTAGTACTTCAAAGGAATTTACATGTGATATAACCAAAAATGTTAATCATGTTCTTTCTCTTTATCCTATATCAATTGTTGCATTTGAAATGGTCAAACATTATGATTTGTGTATTGTTAATACCCAAGCCAATCATGGGGGTCATTGCATTATGTGTGCCCTTTGTATTGATGAAATTGGTACTACATATAGATTTGCATCTTCAAATTCTATTCTCAAGTAATTTTAAAACTTGACCATAACATATGTTGGTGGTTCTGGTGGGGCGCTTCCAGGTTTATAGATTATACTTTTGATATACCCTAGATCTCCATTTACAAGACATGATTCTATCCAAATATTGGAAGTTAATATAACCCTTGAATTGATAGAAATCAATAACTCCACATCAAGTTCATCATTTGGACCTCCCATTGGTGTATCGACACTTCCTACTTTGGTTACAATAATGCATGCAATCGGTCTTTTCAATGAATATAATTTTATTTTATTATGGTTATGCACATTATCATTTGTGTAAAAAAAATGAATATAATTGTCAAACTCTTCATTGGTGGCTCTATCTATTCTAACATTTATTCTGGTCATCAATAGCTCCCAATCATCTATTGTCAGATTTACATCTCTCAAATTTATGAGTAGTTGACAAAACCTTTATTGGTCATCACTTTCTCCTTCCTATCTAAATATCTTGTCCAAAGTAAAAACTATTTTGAATTCTTCCCATAATAGTTTAGCTCATCTATTACTATCATATGGTGGTCTATCACTAATATGAGGAAGTTGACCCAAATCTCTAACCAAAATAATAGATATACCACCAAAACTCATGTTTGTAGTTTTAGGAAATGCTTGATGGAATCTAGAGTCTATGTTTGTATCAAATTTTGCCCAATAAAGCTCATTTCATCAATCAATATGTATTTTATGTGGTGGATATCTTCTTATAAACTTGTAAGTCTTATTCCTTCTAATTCAACAAAATCCATAATTGGGATTCAAAGTTGTGCATGGATAGTTGAGGCACCAATATTAAATGTTACAAGTCCAATTGGTGCAAGTAGTAAAAGTGGAGATCATTATGGGAATGATGTATCTTGATGAACTCAATGAATGGAACCTATCATATATGATTTTCTTGTTCCTATTATTCCTTGGACTATCATGTGTAAGGGTGAATAATTTTGACTTCCATTAAAATGTGTCATAACCATATCACGTGATTTTTTTTTGGCACCCAAGGTTTCATAGTTCATCCCTGGTGTTATATCATCATATATAAGAAATCCATTATCTTTCATGGTGATTATGAATTTGATCACTTTATTTGTCTATTCTTCATCTATATATTCATTATTTCATTGATTTTATTTGTCAATATCTCTTCGTCCTAACATATCTATCTCCGTCACTTCCATAACTTAGCCGCATTGTAGCTTGGATATGATTTCCCACTCGTGTTCCACTATATTTTGTTGAACAGGTAGATTATCCTCATCTTCAGTATCACTATGAATTTTAACATCTTCTGAAATTGTTCTTCTGTCAATGTGAAAATAGTTATAATTGAATGAATCCCAATTTGATATTATTGCTTCATCACCAATTGCAATATCTCTTTGTATATCATGAAATGACTTATAAACTAATAACTCTAAACAAAAAAAATCAACCCATTTATTTTATTCATGCATAGGGATGAAGGAAAAGCTTGGAAATACTATCACTATATATGCAATAATCCTTGCCTCCCATTTATTGTCTTTTTTCCACCTTGGATTATATGTCCAAGATCTTGTTGCTTTAACAAGTGATGTGATTTCCATAAAAAAAGGCATATTCTTGTATCCATAAATGAAATTCATTATATTCTCTTTATGATCATCTTCTTCATTTTTGTCTATAGGTTTGAACACCTTGTACAAAACATTCATGTTCAAAAATACCATATTGCTCTCTACTAATGGAACCTCTAACAACATGTGACATGTTTCTTACACCCCAATGTCTTTTTCAACAATTGTCTCAGTTAGAAGTATTCTATATGCTTTTCCTACTAATTCATCAAGGTTTTCAATGTTTACAAGCCACATAAGCATTTTATGAAAAATTTTAGGACTCTTCTTTACCTTTGCTACATACTTAACAATGTATTTGACCATGGCATGTTTGGATAGAATAGGTTGCCAATCTATATTTTCTCTCCATAGCTATAATATATAGAGATTATGTGTATTTACTCTATCATTCATATTCTCAAACTTTTAATATCCTATTTATATCTCTTCATGTAATTTTGATCCATTAAGATTCAATGCCCATGTTGCAATGCCCATGTTGCACCATACCAAGAAAGAAAAATAACTCAATTGTTAATTATTTTTAAGAAATTGTGTACAATTTTTATACAACTATTTATATGATTCAAAATATTACCTACAAACCATTTTTACTCTTTTATTACGTAGGCAAGCACCCTCTCTACACATTATACATCATTCTACACAATTTAGTAGCTCTTCATAATCATGCTTCATATCCACATGTGTAAGTTGTCTTGTATTTTGAAGACATGGGTGTTGCATAAAATTTTGACATGCATAAAATTGATGATGTATAATAATTTGTTATTTATAGTGATAAATATAGATATTGCATAAACCGTAGATTACCTGATGATTGATAACATACCTATATGTTTTATTGGTGTGGATCTTCCTGATAATTCCAAGCATGAACAATAGAATGGAAGTAATTCTCAACATTTTTTGGTTCATAATAATTTTTACAATCAAGTTTATCCATATTTAGTGCTCCATCTAACCATATGAATCCATGCACATGTGGTGATCCTCTGTGTTGCCATTCTTATCTAGACCAATAATCTTTTACTTTCATTCCTTTTTGCAATATCTCCTTACAAAAAATTGAATGTCACAAGTGCATATAATATGCCACTATATGAGGATAACCAATAGCATTCTATCTTCACAAATTTTGGGCATCTTGTGGATCTCTCAATGGCATTCCTGGTATTAGTGCAAGTAGATCAGGATAATACATGTCAACTGCACTCAATGTGAAGAAAATGGTAGATGATCCAATTTAATGAAACATGTCCATTAATTCACCATGACATTTTTCCCAATATGACCTTGTACCCCTCAATAAGGTTCTAAACCACATCAAACAATCTTCTATATGGGAGTGGGGTACATTATCCATATGCTCACGTAACTCAGTAATAGTGATTAGCATCTCTTGAAGGCCTTTTTTAATGTACACTACACTTTTATTTTTTTCAAGATGTATCATGATCATGTTTATCATTGAATATCTAAATCATAGATGTCAACCAAAATAGTGATCTTTATATTGAAATAGATGTTTAACAGATTCATGTAGATGTACTCGCTTCAACTATGGTTCTATTCGATCACATCTTCCATAAGGAAATAATGTTGGAAATGCCATATCAAGTAATCCTAATGTGACATACTCATTCATATGAGATGGTCCAATCCTTGGCCAATCAATCAGTGATCTAGGATTCACATTAGGGTTAGTTACCCATGTATAGATTAATTCCATCTCCCTTGGTGCATTTGAGGGTTGAGAGGCCATTGAATTTATGTGATCAATGATATTTCTCTCATCAATATCCATCATTGGACCCACAAATACAAATCATTTACATCATAATCAAATTTCATATGCATATACTTTAGCTAGTTAATGATATTTTTATCAAGGTCAAGTGTAAGATCATTGAGTGTATTTTCATCAATTTAAACATCTAAATAAAACTTTTCATGTTTTATTTTATATTTCAATGCCTTGTATACTTTCTCTCTATTGATAGTAAAATTTTAAGTTGTTTTACATTGGTCCCTTCATTAAACTATAATCATTGGCAAATCTTTTATTTTATGTGGTAAGACCTTAGCAGTATATTTTACTCATGGAAAATAGATTGTATGTCCTTTATATTTATATTGGAATCCTATTGAATGTGTCACTTGTAGGATTGGGTTGATATGGGATATTAACATTTCCTCAACTTGTGTTAAGTTTGAAATTTATGGTGGTTGTGGTCCAAGATACATATTATTCAATGTTGAAAACCGATGATGGCCTTTCTGTTGTCAACATCTATTGCATACAGGGCCTTCAGGGGTTCGAGAAACATTCATTCCAATATAAATTTCTTGAAAAATATAACACATGCTTGGTGAAGAAATATTTTCTAATCCATGTTGGAAAATAATTTGAAATTTTTTAAAATCTGTCCCAACCATTCCATTGGGATCAGTTATATTTTACTCTCTTTCAATTTTTGTATCTTACATTTTAATTCTTATTTTAGGTTGCTAAGTTGACTCTTCTTCTAAATAATTATTTTCCTTTCATCTCCTTCTTATAGGTTGAGATGTTTTCTCTTTTATATATTTATTTTATGAATTATTTGTAACATAGACATCCATTGCAACTTAAAATGCTTTCATGTTTGGAGCACACAATCTATTGATATAGAGTTTTCTTCTTCAAAATTGATATCAACATTATGAGTTGATCATTGGTAGTACCTTTGAGATGCTTAACAATGAAGTTCTTGTTTATGTTGTCTTTCTCCCTTATTTAATTGATTCAAATGTATTTATCTTTGTAATTTTGGTCTTAATATATATTGTTCATATTGAGATGTTTGTGCTCGAATGTCTTTGATGTTATCTACATGTTTCCTCTTTTCTGATTCTAATTTTTCAATTGTCAATTCACCTCTATGTTCTTGAAATATTTATCTATCATTATCATTTCAATTTTTTATTTCTTCTTCTCTTTGTACATATGTCATTTGTTGTTTTCTTTGGCTATGATATTGTCTTTTTTTTTCTCTTTGGTATTCTCTGTGTTCGTCTTTGTTTGAAAAAATCAATTTTGGTCGAGCCATATCTTTAAAAAATTTAAGTAAATCATATTATAATAAATATAGAAACATATTATAGTTGATCATTGTGGTATATGTAAACATATTCATAATTCAAAAATATATAGAAACATCAAATAACATAACTCAAAAATATTTAGAAATATCAATAAAATAATATATATCTTTTGAAAAACTAACATATTTAATTATAAATCTAAATTATATTAAAATATTAAATTTATTTACAAAGCAAATTATAATGTAAAATATAATATATATATATATATATATATATTTTATTAAATGAAAGATAAATCTACCTTTAAAAAATATAAATGACTTTAGTATATTAAATCTAGCTAAAAAAGACAAATTGGATTGAGATATTTTTACCAAGCATATTATAACGTGAAATACAACATTTTTTTAAAGAATATATTAAATGAAAGATAAGTATAGCTAGAAACGACAAATGGAATTAAAATCCATTATCTTCATGGTGGGCAAAAAATTCAAAAACTTAATCAGTTTAAAATGGTTTCATGAACATAATCAATCATATCTTATTTTTCCCACTTGAATGGAATGGTCATGTCCACATGTGTTTTTGAGTTTCTTTAAAATATTTCATCATTTAGATAGAGTACCCACCTAATAAACGTTAAGCCAAATAAATTAATTGAATTAAGTGATATTGATATTTTTGTAAAATGGTTTAATAATGTGCTTATAAATATGGATAAATCTTAATAAGTGCCACTAATTAGGAACATTATTTTTGTATGAAAATTTTGTAATAGTATGCATTGATTTAACAGTCATTTTAAGGTATCTTTTTGGGACAAGGTATTCCATTCCAACTATAGTATAAATTATGCTAAGCGAGTAAGGCACAAATTTCTAATCAACGGAAAGAGAAACATAAAGTATCGAGATGAAAAGCTTTAGCTTGTGGTGTTTTGACAAAATGTAACAAAAAATGAAACAAATTTCAAAGAATAATGAACCCATGAAAAGTCTTACCTTACTAAATAGAATTCTTATGAGATCTTTGCAATAAATACCTTTAATAAATCCACCTCTGATTTCAAATGGCAAAAGAAATAATATCTTTATTTCCTTGTATTTTTTCTATTCCCTGTCTCTATAATTTTTAATTTTTAATTAGATGAGTTTGTTCATGTTTGATTTTTGATTTATTTGCATTGTATTTATAATGTTTCAAAGATCATGTCTCTTGATTTAAATATTCTATCAGTTGTTATTAAAAAAAATTATTTTTATTGTATCTGATATTATTAATTTTTTTTATTTAATTTAAATGTCAATCATTTTTAATTACACAGGTACAACATCAGGCTTCCTTCCTTCCCCTCTCCCCTTGTAAAATTCCTCTTGGCATAATTAGAAGCTAATATAAAAACTAATTTGCCTTCATTTATGGGCCTGAATCTTGATTGTTATCTATTTTAAGCGTTATGATAATTTTTGTAATTTTGAAAGTGTTTTCTTAGATATTAAAAAAATAAAATAAATAAATGAATAACATAATCTAACCAAGTACTAATATTAGGATATATTACTAGGGAATATTTATGTAGTTTGTTTAAATTCAAGTTTTATAATTGCTAAAAGTGATGTTAATTTTGATTTTTTTTCATATGTTCTTTAAAAATTATATTGTAATTTGTTTTAATTTAAGATATTAAATTTAAGATTGCCTTGTATAATAATATAATTTTATGATTTTATATATATATATATATATATATATATATATATATATATATATATATATATATATATATAAGCATTTATCACCTTTAATTTGAGGCTTAATTGATCTATGTATATTTCAATTGATTTTATTGACTAAATACAACGAGGATCAAAACCTCGTTTGTTTCTTGTATGAGACATGATGGGCTAGGTCACATGGAAATTTAACAAAAAGTATATGACCATAAAATTTAATTATGGGAAATTGTTTATTAAGTTCACTGACTTTACAAGCATCAAATTTTGTCAATCTTTGTCTTCTAGTTGTTCTAACTCTGTGGACAATAATTTGTCTTTTATAATTGAGATGATCCATCAAGCCATAATATTTGTGTGTTAGTAAACACATGTTTAAGTTTTTATTGTAGAATATCTTAATATAACTAATCCCAACAACAATGGAATGTTTGGGAGAGATTTGAATAGTTTTTAAATGATTTTTTATTATGATTTAAATAGTTTTATTTTATTAATTATATATCATTGTGAGATGGAGATTTTGGATAGGGGATTTTAAATTATACAATTAATTAAATTTTATTCAAAATATCAATCCATTATTAATTTTTGGAGCCAAAAAGATCATAGTGCACAATAAAATGAAACATTCATATCTGCATCATAATCCTTTAATCAAATGCTCCAAATCAAGATCTAACAGAAGAAGGATTCAATGCTTAATTCATTTCTTTATTGTAGACTCAGATTGTGGACAATATGTATACTTTATGGCTTAATCAAAATACTAAGTTGATAGTTTAATAGTATTAGTTGATAAAAAATTTACAATGAAAGTTCATGGATTTTCTGGTTGGATTCAAAGTGGAAGAGTGGTTGGATTTAAATAAAGAGAATGAAAGGATATTTTATGTAATTTTAAATTATATGGAATTATTTAAAGAGTTGGAGGAGGATTTGAGCATTTTAGACTCCAATAGTGGAGCCAAATGGAATTTAGTGGGGGTTTAGCTAGGTTTATAGGATAATTAGGTGGAGACTAGATATTAGGCATGTAGGAGAGTCTAGGGGATAGTTGGGTAGGTGGGTTATGGAAAATTTAAATTCCTAAATATTAGATAAGTGAGATTAGTTAGTAGATAATGTACACTTAGGTGGATTAATTGGTTTTTGGGGTAGGAATAAGGTTAGCATGATGTGAATAATGAAAGGAAGTGTTATGAAAATGACTAGGAGGATTAATAAGAGGAATTAGATGAAATTAGACACAATTAGTATCAAAATTAGCAAACTAGTGAAGGCAAGAATATTTATATGCATACATTAATATTTGTGAAAAAAATATATTAGAATGAAAGTTTTTTTAACACATAAATCCCTTTTATGCAATAGATGTTGAAAAGAGAAAAACCATCATGGATTTTTAACATCAATCAAGAACTAGAACTTGAAAACATAGCATAAGCTAAGGAAATGTTATTAGTCAGTGTCAACCCAATCCTAAAAATGACACATGTAACTGGAAGTCAATATAAATATTCAGAACATAGAAAAAGTTTACTAATAAAAGCTAAGAAAAAAATATTAGGATTTTACCACATCAAATAAATGATTTGTAGATGATTTTAATTTGAAAGCCAGAGCAACATAAAAAAAATTAAAACATTACTATCCATGGAGAGCAAATATATAAGGCACTTAAACATTAAGTAGAACATGACAAGTCCATATGTAATTTGATCCTGATGCAATTTAATATGTATTAATAAATATAATTAGAAGGAACATGACTTAAAAAATTCCAAGAAGAGATTTAACACATAAAATACATATTTGTTGACTAACTAAGTTTTATTGAAAAAAAATTGCTGCATAAAATAGACTCTAGTCTTCTTCAAACATTCCCTAAAAACACAGATATGAGTTTCGATAGTATATCTACAATTTGGGAGCACATTTTTCTTGGTTTAATAAAATACATTATTGATTGATTTCCCAAAAAATATACATATTGATTGATGAAATGAGATTCATTGGACAAAAATTATACAAAACATAGACTGTAGACTTCATTAAGTATTTTCTAAAAATGCAGACATGAGTTTTGGTAGTATATCTATGATTTGGGTTGGAGATATGGTTGACTACCTCTTGCTAGTGATACACCATCATATAATCATAATAAACATGCAACATTAAAATGGGAAAATTAAAAACAATTATTACTAAATAGATAATATATTTAGACAATAAGGAGAAATCAAGGACCAATAAAGGTTTTATCAACTTCACACAAATTTGAGATCTATGCAAATTCAGTTGTTGATTATTGGAAGTTATTGATGACAAGAACCATGTTAAAATAAATATAGCCACCAATGAAGAATTTCACAATTGTATTCATTTATTTTCCACAAATGATAATATGCATAACAAAATAGATTAAAATATTCATTGAAAATACTTGTTGCACATAAAATTACAACCTTGAAGTAGGAAGTGACAATGCTATAACAGGTAGTCAAAATGATGAAATTGATGTGGATGTATTAATTTATAAGTATGAAAGGGTAATGTTAGCTTCCAATATTTGGATCAAATATGGGCTTGTAAATGGAAGTACATGGGATATATCCAAAGTATAATATATAAATAATGTCATGTGCTTATCACAAATTTATTTATATCAATATGAAATGATTAATTATTTGACATTTTATATGATATGTATGACACATTTTGATAAGTATTAAATGATTCTTTAGTTTAAGCATGATATCTTATGTATATTACACATTTAGATGATTTAAAAATGATTCATTTCATCTTATGTACATTACACTTTTGGATGATTTAATGTGATGTATATTTCACTTTTGGATGATTTAATGATGCATATTATACATTTAAAATGTTATGTAAAACTTTATATATATGTTAAATAAATATGCAATATACACAATACTACTAACATACATATCTTAGATAAAACCATGTAAAAGATGCTAAGAGAAATCATTCTCAAGGCATCTTTTCCAATTATGTCACAAATATAACATAATATAAGCACCTCGATAATGACACCTCTTAGTATATTTTACATCAATTTCTCTAAGATAGTCATGCTAATTTTACGAGTGGAAATGATAACAAGTTAAGATCATAAAATGAATATTTTTTTTTAAAATTTTAGCCCACCCTCCACCATCACATATCAAATTTCACTTATTTCGCATGTTAAGGTTGTAAAATTACAATTTTATGTTATTATGATTATCCGTAATATGAAATTGCATTCGCATTTGTTCTATGTAGTACCAAGTGCAGCCAAGAAATTTATTTTTCAATCCATGTAGAAAAATTCATTGTTTTTATTTAAATTTTAGTTTTGACCAGTGTGTATTATAAATTAATGAATTATATTTCTATCTAAGACTCCAAAGTGTATTTTAAGTAGAATTTTAGCTATGCTCTAAAAAAAATTAAATGATACTTATAAAATTAGGTTCATTTTTTTCCTCCAAAAAAATTATTGTCATGACCAATTAATGAGTGCTATTATTTTTTTGTAGGTGATTTTTTTTATTTTTAAATTTAATTATCTACAATTAAAATAAAAATAGAGTTATGTTTAAGTTTGTAAACTAAATCTAATTTTCTTATGATTCATAGATTTATGTACAATTATTTATATTAAAATTAAATTCAAAATGTTTTGTAGATGTAATATGAAATTTTTAGCACAATGAACTATTGAATCATATATGTATTTTATTTAGTGTTTGCATATTTTACTATGATTTATATGGGAAATGTTGAATGATAATTTTCTAGACCCATTCAAAATAGATACATCATGTAATCAAATTCTAAAACTTAAATGTTTATTGAATGAAGTTTATTATGGATGAATTTAGAATGGACACAACTTTCTAAATAGAATCCTAGTCTTCATGGATATTACTATAAATGATATAAAAAGACCACAAAATATGAACTAGAACAAGAAATTTAATTAAAATATTAATAATTTAAATATATTAAACTGGTTGGTCTTGTTATTTTTTTTTATATTTTGTTCTTATTTTAAATTAGTAACTAACATACATATATTAGCTAAATATATGTAAAATATGCCAAAAGATATCCTTGTTGACTGCTCCATTATATTTATTTTATAATTCTAAATTCATATAAGCATCTCAAGAATGATATCTCTAATCATCTTTTAGATATATTTATCCAATAAGATATGTATGCTAGTGTTCAAATTTGTATGTGCATAAATTTTTTAAAATTATTAATTTTGTGTGTATTAAACCTAATATGGTAAGTGTTTTTGTAAGTTTTCTTTCAAAATTACAAACAGGTAAATTTATTGATATAAGTTTCTAATATAGTATTTTTTAGAATCTAGGTTTTATATGGGCTTTGTAGAATATTTATGTTTTGAAAATATATGTTTTTAAATAATTTAGAAAATTAATTAAATTAAATAGGTTTGTATTTATATCAAATTATTAATTTTTTAATTTTTATTTGCATATATGCACATATAACAATTTATAAACTACTATATTTTATATAGAAACACTAACATGTATTAGGTGTTTTTTTTATAATTTTTTTGTTATAGATTTAAAACATGTAATTTTTTTATGTATAATTTTTTAATTTACATTTTTCAGAAAAATAAGTTTAAAATTTAGGTGTATACATTTAAAATTCGCCACTCCATCATTACTAGTTCTATTAGTATTCATCATTAATTAGCATATTTTATAATATCATTGTATTAACATTATCCAAATACATTTACCTTCTTCTTGCATCTTCATTGTCACATTAAAATTAAAAAATCCTTCATGTCCATTAATCATCCTCTTATCATAACATTTATCCACTAATCCAAGCTTACATGATTGTTGAGTTTAAAATTCCTCACCACCTACCTTTACCTACCCCGACTAACACTCCTACAAATCACATCATTAATATTCATCTAACCTTGATTAATTAATCTAAATCAAATCTATAAATTTCTAAACTTCCTAGAGCCATTCCCTAATCCTTTATATGTATTTATAACAATTTCTAATTACTTTTAATTATCTCCACTATTGACCTTTCATCCTCCATGGATGAAATCCATCCATCCCTTCACTTCATCAACCTCCTATAAATGGAGCTAAACCTCCATGCAAATTCAATAGGCTTTAATGTAAAATCCATAAAGAATGTCATCATGTTATCATCTTATCTAAATAATCAGCCAATCCATATCAAAATGTTATCCAATTCTTGAGTTAAACAGAGTAATCAAATATCCATTATCAATATTGAAGCATGTCCAAGTCATTTTGACCATATCATACCTTGTTAAATATGAATAATTCATTACAATTATAGGCTTAATTATAGTCAATATTTTCATTTTAAACTTGCATGTAAATCTCCTGTCACTTCATATTAATCATAGGTTCTTGTGAGTGGGTTTAGATTAAGATTTTTGAGCTTATTTCACTATTCCATTATATTTTCATCCAACACTCATTTTCACATCACATTTTGGAAACCATGATGGGATGAGAATCCCTTAAATTTTTATTGTGAAGGTTTTAGTGTGTTTGAGTAAGATTGTCATTTCCTTGAAAATAATCTTTAGTAGTAAAAAACTCCATAATTATATGAAATAAAAACGTTCAAGTTGATAGCAGTTTGGCACTATGTTGAGGTGAATTCTCTCTATAGAAATGAGACTTCATGCTATCCATTAATTATTTCATACTTAACTTCTAAACTTTATTATCACAGTCTATTTAATCATTTAACATTTCTGACTATTAGCTTAAAGCCACTTCTATTGTATTAGAAATTTTGACTAGAAACTAATAGTTTAATGATATTTTTAGTGATTTATCACCTTTATATTACTATTTTTGTACATGATGTGAAGCCATTATTACAGACATGCAACTTTGATATCGACATCAATAGTTTTGAACTTGACAAATGCAACTTCAATAGGGCTGTATTCAAATTTGAGGTATGTTATTTCTATCTTTTGTTAAACTTTTCACATATTGTAAAAAGTTATGTCTATATTTTATTGCTTTGTGTTTTTGATTAGAAGATTTTAAAATTAATTGGATATTTTTTTATTTTTTTAATTAGATTCAATATGTTTGGTTTTTAAGTTTATTTTTTGCATTTACAGCTTTGCTTATCCATTCATGGCTTCATTTCCTATAAACATGGTTTTGATTCTTGTTGGTTTTCTACTTTCTAACTAACCATTCTATTTTAGTGGCTTCATTTTATGTATAAGTGCATTCATCCTACAATTATTATATTCAAACTATTCAAATGTGAATTTGTTCACTAACTTTTTCTTTTGGCTAACCTATTTGTATTTACTAATTTTTTTCTATGTAGAGGTGGTTTCATCTTATAGATCAACAACTTCACTCTGAGTATCCATGGATTTACTTTCTGACTATATTTTGTAAGCTTCTCTTCAAGATATGAATTCAAACTACTAGTTCTTATTTGTAGTTTTCCTCATCAAAGACACAACATATTAAACATGTCATAAACATATTTTTTAATCATAATTAATTAAGTCATTAGTCAATTTTTTTGTGTGTTCTAATTATTTTAGCTTAATTTTTTTTACTTGTGTGTTTATTTACCTGAGGGTAAGGTTTTGTATGCTCTCCCTTCATACCCATAAGGTGAGGTTGGGGATAAAAAATAGGCAATTAACCTTTTTCATTTTTTTATCTTATACAAGCAACGTGACATGAAATTCATCTCCATGCACTTTTCATAGTCACTAGGTGGGTCATGATGTGGATTTCATCACTGCACACTAATCCAAACTCTATGTTTTGATGAAGTATAAGTATCAAAGAGAGCTATCATAAAACTAAGAGGATTTCCATATAAAGGTTTTCATGCAATGAGAAGGTTACACTCCAATAATCGAGTATCAGAAAACATCCTTGTATTGACTTAGGCCCCACATACTATGAAGTATTTAGGGGACTCCCTTAGTGAAACTTGTATATCCTAGATTAAGATGCTTCAGTCGCATACAATGATCATTGTATGGAAAGAACATCCATGAAGACTACTCACCACATATAGACATAGATTAACGATTGAGAATCTAACCTAGTCACCACTTTACATGATTAAGTAAGTGGGCTGGTAATTATGTTTCACACCCATAGCTAATAGCATATGCTTTCTACTTACTTGATCTTTTTTGAGTGTTGTTTAGACCCATGCTATTTTTAAACCCTAACACTAATTAATAACGACATCAAAATCAATAATCCAAATTAAACCAAGACCTAAATCATCCCCCATCATTCTAAAAAGTCATAATCTGACCCCAAAAAAACCATAGTCCATATAACATCCCTCTGTTCAAACATAAATTAACAAAAATTCCTTATCGATTCACCCAACAAGTCAAAATCATAAAACAGAGTCCATCCCGATCATTAACTCATCAATATAATCCAAACCTCATATCTTCACATATATTCTAAACTTGTCTATATCCACACTAATCAACAAATAATCTATAAACTACTAATCAACAAATAATCTCAAATCTAATGTGAGAAGATCATTTAATCACTTGCAATTATCTAAATCAAATCAAGTCAACATCATCAAAGTTTGGTTATGACCTAGTCACATATCTTTAGCTAATCAAACATTGCCTTCCTCACCCCCCCCCTCTAATATTTAAGTCCATATGGCTATATGAATATATCTTTAGCTAATCAAACCTAGCCTCCTTCCCCCCTTAATTATGACCTATTCATGTCTCTCTATTTAATCAAACCTAGCCTCTCTCCTCCTCCTCCTATCTTAATCAAATATAAGATCTTGTCTTAGCTAGTCATCAAATCCAAACATCAAATCAGCATCAATAATTATTTTATCCTAATCAATTCCAATCATCAAGAGTTTATCTATCTCACACCCAATTAATATTTTCTCAAGCTCATCCAATTGAATCCTATCACATCTCATCAAACATCTTGCATCACATTTATTCAAATTCAAACTTGAAATAAAACTAAAGCAAGCCTTTTCCAAATGGTCCAAAATCCAAATATATTCCACTTCATCCAAACATCCCACATTCATCTCCTAGTATTTTCATTCAATGCCCTAAACCTATCAATTGGAGTTAAATAATGACATCATCCTTCATTTTCCCCATATATATCCATTACCTCCAAAATAGATTTGGATGTTTTCATATTTGATAAATAAATCTATCTTCACATCAAGTCTCTTTATCTTAGTAGACCCAAGGCCTCTTGGTATAGATAAGTTCAATACTATCAGTACCATATAACTTATGGGAATTCTATTAATAGATGCCTTAATTTAAAAAATTAAGTCCAAGACCTAGTTAATTGTGGTGAAATTAAAATTGAGATAAAATTAAATTAATCCACATTTGAGATTGAGCACGATGGGATATGCTAAAATTACTTTATATATTACAATCAAACTCCATTTTTAAATCAGGATCAAGACACCAAATATATATTTGATAAACCCATATTCAACAGAGAACCCATAATTAATGGGTCTTGCTTTTATGATCCCTCCTACAATCATTCACAGACCATACAAAATCCTTTTTTGATGAGCCTATCCCACCCATCTTTGATGAGCCCATATTCAAGGAACCCATCACTAACAAACCATGCACCTTTTATCCATCACATAAAATCACCAAATTTAGGAAATTCCTTTGTCCCAAATCCTCCATCACCAAGTGAAAATTGAAGAAGTTAGTTGTGGATAACACTATCCAACAGACCCTCATTATGACTACAATCTAAACAGTATCTAAAAATAACATCACAACATCAACATCATCCATACCAGGATCAATAAATCATAGTTGTCAACTACCTCAAGATAAAATCCATCATCAACATGTGAATCCATATTGAATTAAATGTAAAAATCTTTTGTTTTGTCTATATCTAAATCATAACGTCACATTATTGTCTACGCACCTCTTATAGATCAAAATAATAACCACAATGATCCTTATATAGTGTTTGATAAATTTTTCACTACCATTAAATTAGGTCCCCCTAGTAGTACCTATTAAGATCATGATGACCTAAATCCTTTCTTTAACATCACCAATCCTTTCATCAATAACAATAATCCTTTCATCGATGTCCTCCATCAATTTTACATCACCAATCCTTTCCATCACCTTGAAAATAAATCTCCCAAAGCCATCATTTAGGACCAACATAATCACACACCATTGGAGTCCTTCCATAGTAACACGTCAATTATATATTCTATTGGTATCCAAGACAACATCTAATTAGCTATTTATGAATAAATAATCCAAGAGGGGAGATTAGTATAGTGTTATTTAAGAAAATAAACTCAAAAAATACAAATTAAAGATTAACAACTCTAGCCCAAACACAAGGGAGAGCATAGATAACAAGAATATAATGAAAACACAACTATAAAACAAAATAAATCATCTTTTTACCTTCCTTGTATCTCTAAAATGGCTTCTTGAATTGGCTTTCTTAGTTATGTGCTCAAGAAATCTTTATTAATAAAGTCCATTGCTCCACCTATCCTTGGCACCTTAGTAATGTTGGTTGTCTTAGTTTGGCTTGAATTGTGAAATTGGCATGGTAACATTGCTAAAAATTCTTCTTGCATCTATTTGAGCATAATAAATTTACACCAAAAGAGCTTAGAGATCAATATGTAAGGCCTTGTATTTATAGCCTTTAAATTTAACTCATATCCAAGTTGAGTTAGGTTAGGATTTAAGCATGGAATAAGTTCAAAATAACCCTAAGTGAGTTAAAGTTAACTCTGATTTAGCTAAAGAGGGTACATGTAATTATTATTTTTAATTAATAGGCATGGATCACAAGTTAGATATTTTTAGATATTTTTTCAAAGCTTGATAACTCATAAAGGCCATGATGAAGAAGCTTGATATTTTGAATTTTTGAATTTATATTTTTAGATATTAATTAATTACAAATTCTTAATTTATCTAAGAATTTAATTTGGTTTAACTATTTGATTAATTTTAGCTCTTTTAAGAATTATTCAAGTGTCGCATTTAATGGGTCCCTAGGCCAAACTACCAGTTATTAGGTTGCAAGGTGATTGAGGATGAATCCATCAGAGGTTATTGTTGAATATGGGATAGTACCACAAATAAGGATGCATAAAAATGATTATGATTACTAATGAATGATGTGCAAATGAAATTAGGATGTTCAGTGAATCCTAGGCTTAATTTACAATGTTTGGTATAATTCAGTCTGAAGTCCAATCAGAAGCTAGTTGTGGCTAGATTGGGGTGTCTATTGGAAATATTGTCATTGATGTCAAAGGTTTAGTATTATTGGTGATAAAGGCCCCATTTCATTTAATATTTTTTATCTTGGTTAATATGAGTTAATATTTATTTAATATTAACAAATATATTTTTGGTTGCATATGAGACAAAAGAAGGGCCCATGGAGAAGTCGAAGAGCCACGAGATAAAGACAAAAGAAGGATGGGATGCATTTTCCCATGAAGAGTCATTTTTGGGAATACCAAGAGTCACCAAGTGAAGACAAAAGAGTAAGGGTGAATTTCTCATGAAGGGACACTTTAAGGAATACGAAAAGTCACCAAAGATAAAGACAAAAGTGGGAAGGATGTTTTTGATCATGAAGGTTCACCACATGACTTTTCAAATGCTTGGATATGAAGGGTCATCCAAGATTGGCACCATTTTTCATGAGAATTGAAAGGTCACAAAGGGGGAAGGCCAAAGGTCATTTGGAAAGCTATAAATAAAGGCTTGAGAAGCCATTTGTAATATGAGTGTGAGAGGTTAATTTTGATATTGTATTATCTAGCTTAGAAGAGCAAAGGTGAGAGAGAGGAAAGAGATGTTGTATTGAACTATCATTTGTTGATTTAGCAACATTAAGAGATAGGTGTGTGGTATACACAAAGTGGTTTATGCTCATGTGGGTTGGTGCTCACGAATGATAGTTGGGATGGTGCTTGACAAAGGGGTTTGAAGCTCCTGTGGGTTGGTGCTCATGAATTAAAGCTGAGGTTTGTACTTGGCAAAGGGGTATGGTGCTCCTGTCGGGTTGTTCTCATGAATATATTTGAGATTGATTCTCTGTGGTTTTTTCCACATTAGGTTTCCACGTTACATCCGGTGTCTCTCTCTATCTTGTGTGGATGTTTATTGTTTGAGTTTTATTGCATATCTTTAATGTTTGATTAAGTGTAATTTGGTTCAAGGAAAGATTTATAAGATATATAATATACTGATTCACCCCCCCTCTCAGTATATTTTGTGCTTAACAGTGTCTAAAGTTTTCCCCTATTTAGAAAAGCATTTTAATCTATAGGAATAGTAACATCTTCTCAAATAATTAAAAGGTATTTAATTTCTAATGCCCCAATAGGCAAAGGATGCGCCCTAGATACCCTCAAGGGAGCGGGAGAAAAATAAGGTCGGTAATTGGTCCTTCGAAAGAAGGAAAACAAGGTGGCCTAAAGGAGAGTGGGTGTAATAGGACTTATTTTTATAGAGATGGTTATAATTAGTGGCATAGTGAGATGCCCCAATTGGGCAGATAAAAAGGATGATTTTCCCAAAGGTAGTTATAATCATTAGCATAGCAACGTAAAATGATAATGATACACCCAAAGGTGGTTATAATCATGATCAAAATGAAAACATGCCCCAAATGGGTGGATAAAGATAATAATTTTCCCAATGGAAGTTATAATCATTAACACAATGAAAAGATGCCCCTATAGGGAAAGATAATGAGAATGATTTGCCCAAAGGTTGTTATATTCATTAACATCTAGATAGGTCAAAACATAATGATTTGCCAAAAGGCAATTATAATCATTAGCATGGTGGTTTGGAAAAATATGGAAAATTAGAAAATTAGGCTTATAGATTGAATCCATACTCATAGAGTAAGAGTAAACTAATACATATGAGAAAGATAAATTTTAGCCACTTGCTAGTATGGAGATGCACGTCCTAACTAGCAAGGATTAAAATTCATTCATGATTTAATTACTCTATATTTGAGAAGTGATTTGGATAGATCAAGAAGTTTTCAAGTGACAAAGGATAAGTACCACGACATTATTTCTTATAAGATTCCCTGAGTTGATTTTCGTTGTAGCACGTGATGGTATGAAACATGATATCAAACATCATGATAACTTAGCTGAAACATGTATAATAACTAACAATTGAAAATAATAAACTAATTATAAAAACTATGATGACAATGTTGAGATATTAATATGGATGGACTTAATTATAATACACAAGGAATCACCCAATGAATGCAGACATACTAAGTCAAGGAAAAAAAAATAATAAACAAAGAAATGCAAAACATCAATAAACAAAAAGCACAAAAAAACCAAAAAACATAACAAAATGCTAATAAATAAAAAGTGAACAAAATAATCAAAACAAAATGAAATGAACGCAAACAATGGTTAATCATAATGTTATCACAAATAGAAAACAAATTATGTGTGTATGTGTAATAGAGGTGTTACTCTGAGTGATAAGGTGACCCCTATGTTATACAAAAATGATACAAGTATCACAACACAAAAATAATTAGCATAAGGTTTCCCTTAGACTATAGGGAAGCAATGACACAAAGAAGATGTTAGACATTTCCCCTAGGATATAGGAGACAATGAAATAAACAAGCAAAATAGGGGAATAGAAGAAAGAGAATGGGTAGCCAAGTTGACTCTAAATGTATGAGGCAAGTGGACATTGCCTACATAGTTTCATAGATGTAAGATCCAACATGAACTTTAGGCCAAATGTAGTTCTCCTAGGATATGGGATATAATAAAATTGATGAGATGAACACATGATGGTGTTGTAGAGGAAATATGAAGGGTCTTATAAAATAGTGAGTGCATAGAAACATAGAATACGTGTTAAATGATGAGAGCATAAAAAAAAATAATGCTCATAAAATGAAAAGAGTGTGAAAACATAAAATAATGAGAGCATAAAAACATAGAATACTCTCAAAATGACAAGAGTGTAATATGAAGCCCTAAAAGGATAAAGAAATGAGATGAAAAGTGGTTACTTGTGAAATAACTAGGATTCCCATAATTTTTAATCCAAAGAAGTGGTCAAAAAATATAAGAAGGTGTGGTTGAGTTATCCTAAGATACCCCATGTATCCAAGTACTACCTACATAGTCTGTACAAACCTCAAGATGATATATTCTCCTAGAAATATGAGGAAAAATACCATGGGGTCTATAAATAAAGTGAACAAACAAGATGGCACATCTCAAAAAAATTAATGACTTTATATCTCACATGGAAATCTAAGCCATTTTTCATGATTTTGTAATTTTTAACATTTTCTAAGTCTTTTACAAATGTTTTTAGAATCTTTGAAGCATCTCAACTTGATGGAGAATTAACAGATACTAAACAATCCAAATCACAAAATGGTGAGATCATTCAAACTTTTAATTATTCATAAAATAGAAAGAGTGTGGTGAAAGGTCACCAAAATGGCCTCAATGTGAATTGAGTGCTACCTACATAATCCCTTAAGGACCTCAAGTCACTATAGTTCCAACTTACAGTGGAGGAAACTAATTAGGTAGTAGCAAGTTCATGAATGTAGGAAAATGGCACAGTATATCATAGGAATGGTAATGTGATACTTTAATTCATGGTAAAGGTGTTTTTCCTAATTTTTCCATAGGCAGTTATAATTAGAAAACAATGATATAGGTCAAAGATACAAATTTTTCCAAAGTCAGTTATATTTAGTAGCATAGAGTGGGACATTAATTTTCCCAAATTTGATTATAATAAGTAGCACTTGTAATGTAATAAAGTAACAAATAAAGGATGCAACTACCAAACCACGATCATACTAGTCCAAGATACTA
Source organism: Torreya grandis (assembly GCA_037957365.1). Classification (NCBI taxonomy): domain Eukaryota; kingdom Viridiplantae; phylum Streptophyta; class Pinopsida; order Cupressales; family Taxaceae; genus Torreya; species Torreya grandis. Next base: position 1,872,974 of record JARHVA010002575.1, on the reverse strand, counting down.
CTTTTATCTAGAATAATAAATCAACTACTGAAACTTTCATTTAAATCCAACCATTGAAGGTGCTCAAAGAACCAATGGAATGGAACTAAGGTCAAAAGGGGTTAGGAGTGAGGGCAAAACCAAATTCATTTGGTAGGGAAGGCATGTTATAATGGTATACGGTATGGTATAAATAAGATAATGATATGGTATAACATAAACATGTGTTATAAACAATACTTCAAGTCTCTCAAGAAAAATAATGTTTGAGGTGTTTGATGTTCATTGGCTCATCAAGTTCATCTCCATATTGTGTAGTTAGCATGTATGATCTATATCCATAATTGGAAACAATGACATATGGGCCTATCCAATTGGGTTTGAACTTTCCCTTCTTATTCTTCTTAGTTGTGGTATTCTTTTAGTTTTCTTTGAGGACAAGATCCCCAAGTTCAAACTCTCTATATTTGATCCACCATTTATATTGGTCAAGGAGTTTATTTTTGTATTATTGAAGGATGTTGATAGCATCCATGCATTTTCAATCAACTAACTCTAATTTTTGTAGGCAAACTACTCTATAATATTCATCATCTAGGATGTGTTTCAATGAGATACAAAGAATGTAACTCGACCTCAATGGGAAGAATGGCCTCATTGTCATTGATTAGGGAATATGGACTGGATCTTATTGGAGTAATTAGTTTAGTATGACTAGAGGGCACAAAATATTTAGAAGTTCCAATCGTGGCTAGTATTATTGACAATCTTTTTAAGGATGTTGACAATGATTTAGTTGGATGCATCTGCTTGGCCATTACCTTGTGGGTAATAGGTGGTATAAAAATGTTGGGTGATATTGTACTTGGCACAAAGTGTTTTGGCATCTTTTTTCTTAAATTATTCTCCATGATCGTATATAATGTTGGATGGGATACCATAGTTTCAAATGAGATGATTGAAGATGAATTTAGAAATTTGTTTCCCAGTCACATGAGGGGTATAGCTTCAATACACTTAGTGAAATATTTGGTAGCAATAGGGATGTATTTATGGTCATTAGATGAATTAGGATAAATTTTCCCAATGATATCAAGCCCTCATGTTTTAATCATTATTTTTACTATTTTGACCAAGACATGAATCAGATTTGCATGTCTTTGACATTTTTCACACCTTTTGACATAAGTAGTTGAATTTACTTCCATAGTTGGCCAATAGTAAGTAGTACATAGGAGAGTTTTGGATAAGATGACCCCATTGGTATGGGATCCACATACTATTTCATGAACTTCCCATAATGTTAATGTGGCTTCTACTAAATTTAAATAACGAAGAAGAGTTTTATCAAAGCTACAGTAGTAAACGGTTGGGCCAAGTAGGGTATAAAGAGAGGCTTGATGTGAGAGTTGCATGTGAAGGCAACTTTGGCTAGAAGATTATATTTATTACTCTAAATGTTAAGTATAAAAGAATAATTATACTTTAAATTTATTTTAGTAAATATAATAAATTAGGGTCATTCAACATCCTATAGAATTGGTTTCACATTTGTACACCTTACAATGTGTAAAATATTTTTTTTAAATCCAATCAAGTTAGTACTTAGGCATTTTCAGGGTCTAAGTATTAAACCTAGGGATTTTAGGACATAACTTTTGTAATTGATATCTATTTTTGGTAAATATATAGTCATTTTTTAGGTTTTTTTGCCTTCTAGATTGATTCTTGGCATTTTTAGTAGTATTAGGTTTGTCAAAATTGAAGTTTTAAAACCACTCACTTTAAAATTGATACAAAGTGCTGTGATTATGGTAACATAGGTCACATTGGTGACCTGCACACATCAAACAACTAGTTTGTGTTAATTTCACTTGTTCATTATCTCATACTCATCCTTGATCACTTTCTACTCATGCCTCATCACCCCTAATCACTCTCTCATCATTATTACTTATCCCTAATCAATTTCTCATTGACCCTCACTATCCCTAGTCATCTCTAATCATTCCCTCATGATCCTTGATTACTCCCTCATTGACCCTCACTATGCCTCATCATTCCTAATCACTCACTCCTCATCCCTCCTTATCCCTCATCACTCCCTCATTAACCCTCACCATCCCTCATCATATTTAATCACTCCCTCATCTTCCCTAATCAATCCCTCATTGGATCTCACCATCCCTCACCATCCCTAATCACTCTATCATTGGTCTTTACCATCCCTAATCATTGTTTCATCATCCCTAATCATTCCCTCCTCATGCCTCATCATCTCTATTCACTCCCTTATTGACCCTAACCATTCCTCATCATTTATAATCACTCCCTAATTTCCTCTCACCATCCCTAATAATGAAGTTCCCTATTACACACTCTGTTTGTCCAAGCTCTCTACCTATATCCACCTAGCTTTCACTTTGTCTTTTCTTGCTTGATCTCTATCTTTAGACCCTGCATACATTTAAAATTCACATGTATATTTTATTCATTTAATTTATTCTCCACCATTCTTTGGATGGTCTCACTAAACTCTTCATTTTATTCTCCTTACTCAATTCATTCAATCTCTTTTACTTTTAGACTATCCCCCTTATTAGTCTTTATAATTTATAATAACTTGGATCAAATATTGTCTCTGCTTCCTTATAATTTAATAGGGCTCTAAAAAACTTCTTTCCACTCCTTTGAGTTCTCTCTAACTTCTTCTCAAACTTACTTAACTTCTCAACATAATCCCCATATCATACACTACCTCTTACTCCGTCATAGACTCTTCTTGTATGGACTCAAATCATCAAATTAACCTCATTTATGGATACCCTATTACATATCCCATCTCTTCACAAATTTTTAATCTTTGGTTTAACTATTTGATAAATTATTTTAGCTCTTTCTACTCTTAGATTACGTCTTTAGGTTTCCTTCTACCCTGTATACCACACAGTCATCCCTCATTTTTACTTATCCATACTTACACAATTTAAAAAATATATATTATCTTTTTTCATGTTGAATTAAAAAAATTTACAAAATTTGATGAATTATTAACAATTAAAAATCTTAAAAACTCACTTTGAAATTATAAACCCTAATATAGGGTTTAGACAAGTTTTACAATCAAAATGATATTTCAATCTTCTAAAGGCAATTTCAATGACTTTGATTATTGGATTTGGTCTTATTTTACCTTATGCACATTTTCCAAGTGTTATATTTCCATTTTTAAGTTACAATAAATTGACTTAACCAAATTTGAATAGACTATGTACTCAATCACAAGTCTATAATAATCATAGAAGAGGTTATTTGTTTTAATTCATTCTAAAAAGGGTTCTAAATGAACATTAAGGTTTAAATACTCTACAAAAAGTTTACACAATTTAAAAACTCATTTCCTTCCATCTATAACACTCAATTTTCTAATTTCCATGAGATACCACTTTGACTATGTTAAGTTTCTTGATGACTACAAGACTGTGTTAGTTTTCTTTTTGCTCATCCAAATATATGAAAGTTAATTGAAATAATATAAGACTTCATGAAAATATTATAATCAACTCACCACCATATACATTTAAATTTTCACTCCAATACATTCATATACCTTCTCACACAAATGTATACTCAAAAATTTTGCTCGCAGAAGGTAGGGTTTTGTTGTTCAACACATAATGTCCTTAGCAATATAACAACATAAAATGTTTAAAGACTATTAATGAATTATAATTTCAAGTTACTAATTAATTATACATTCCAAAATACCACCAAATATAATCTCCTCTTCCATAAGACTCTGACCTTCACTCAGATTTCAAGGCATAGTTTGTAAAAGCACAGAGTATATAGTTTGTAATTTGAATATTAAAAATATTTGAAACTCAAATGACAAATTATAAAATCACCATCAAATAAAAGTTATTTTAAACTTACCACTCACACCCAAGATCACAAATAATTTTTTACTAATCATGCACACAATCAACTATCTTTGCACATATCAACAATATGTAGGGTTTGTTTGCTTTCTTGTCTGTAAATAATCAAAACTTGTCTTTATTCACTTTTTAAGGGTTATTTAAGTTCATCCTTTCTAATCCTACCTCCCCCCACCCCCCAACTCTTTTGAATCTAAATCTGAATACAAAATGAAACATGGATAAGACTCTTATTACCAAATAACCATCAACTAAATTCCAACTTCTTTTGTATGTTGAGAGTGTCCTCAAATAACTCAACCACTAACATATTTCTCAAATATGAGTTTACGTATATGTTTTTAAACATCATAAAATCCTCACTAAATTCTAACCACACCAAATTCAATGTTGGACTTCTTGAAACAATATTTAAGTCTCTATGAAAGTTCAAAAATTTAAATGAAAGATTTGGCAGGAAAGTTCAATACAACTCTAATTCAAAATTGACACAAAACTAGAAAATTGTAAATAATCCCATAGACTTCTTATGATCTTGAACACCTTATAAAGAATCAAAAAATGTAAACTAGATCATTATTTATATTGGGTAGTGATGCTCCTACATCACCTCATCATCCCTAATCATTGATTCATCATACCTCATCATCTCTAATCACTCATTCCTTGTCCCTCATCCCCCCTAATCACTCCCTCATTAATCCTCACCTTCACTCATCATCCCTAATCACTACCTTATCCTCCCTAATCACTCCATTAACCCTTACCATCCCTCATCATCCCTATTGACTCCCTCATCATCTCTACTCAATTCCTCCTCATCCTTCCTCATCCTTAATGACTCCATCCAATACCTTGATGGTGGTATTTTGTTGGTGTTTAACAATGCTAGGAGATGCAAGTGGAGAGTTGAGTGCTAGCATAAAATATAAAACATAGAGATCAAAATGATGTGGAGGCAAATTTTAAACATAAATATTTAACACCTATGAAAAATATGGGCCTATTAGAAATGATGTAATTCATAATTGAAAATATGTGAGAAAAAGAGAAGCAAGTAAAACCACCATAGCACCAAAATGGTTAGTAAATACATGAGGATCACTAAGGTATGTTATTTCTTGAAACCAATCACTTGATTTCCATATGAGGACATTTTATGATTCAAATAAGTACATTGAAGGCTTTCTATTTTATGTTTATTGACTGAGTCATCATACCAGAGAGTGGAAAATAATTTTCAAATGATTAGAACAAGTAGTATAATATTTTAAAGTGGTGCTTAATTCATAACTTTATTACTCAATCTAATGAAGAGTGTCACACTATGATATCTCTACTTGCACATCTCGAGAAGTGAGTACAAGTTATCTAGCACTATAAAAAGTTAAGTAGATAATAGATTATGAACCCCATTACATGGTCAGTACTAAAAATATCTCTACTTCCCCTAACAAGAATAATATGAATTAAAAATATTATTTCATTAACAAATGTAGATCAATGGTGATCTAATACACTTCATCATTTCTAATGGAAGTCAAAAGAATTTGATTTCTCCTAAATCATATTTTCAAAAATTAAACTTGAAATTTATACATCATCCATAACCATATTCTAGTGTATGGTCTAGTGTAGGCCTTGAGAAATAGATCACCTAGTAGTGTCACTTGGTGTACAAAATCAAACTTTTTAAATATGCAATCCTTTTTGACATCTCACCATTATAGGTGTGTGATGTTCTACATGTATTCAACAAGGTATTTACCATTGACATGTATTATATGAAATAAATCCTTTAAATGTTGTGATAAGTTGTCATGATTTGAAATACCATATATCATAGTTAGTTCATAAGCTTTCAATCATTAGTGTCAGGAGGTGTAAGAATATTTTCATTTCTAGTAAGAAGTATACTCTTAATGGTAGGAATTGAATGTAATGACATCCTTATATCACCATATCATATTTTGGTGTATCAAATAATAACAAAGATAAAATAATTGAACCATAAACTAGATGAATACAAGGATATCTTTCAATCACCTAAATAAGTTCCTACATACTATACACTTAACAATACTATTGATTTGATCCCCTAACTACCTCTACCTCAAACCTCTTCATACAATATATCATTTATAGAGAATGAGTAGATCAAGTGTTAGATCCATGAAATGATGGATAATGGACACATCATGCCCAAATCATTGCCTTGTAGAATCCTAATTGTGTTTGTGCCAAACTTTAAAATAAATTAAAAAATATTAACAAGATTTTTGTGAAGAGCTATTATCCTCATTTAAATATTAAGGCATTTTTATACCATATCCATGGTGTATAATTCTTTTACAGAATTAATCTTAAGTTTAGGTATCATCATATTCATGTTAAACCTTTAGACATTTGGAATATAGTCTTAAAAATAAAGCAAGGATTGATTGGCTAGTTAGTTATGATTTTTAGGTTAGCTCATATAACAAATTCATTAATTTCAAGATGTTGAATGACATCCTAAGGCCCTTTACCTATGTCACTTTTTTAATCTACCTTGATGACATCTTATTATTTATAAAAAATGGGATGAACATCTACACCATGCTAAACTAGTGTTTCAAATTTTGTAGAAACATATTTTTGTGATAACATGAATAAATGTTCATTTTTCATGTAAGAGATAAAATATTTGGGACACTTTACACACACAAAGAGTTCATGTGTAAACCTAACCAAGATTCAAGTCATAAAAGAATGGGAAACATTAAATAACATTGCATCTAATTCAAATCTTCTCAGAATTAGAAAATTATATAAGAGATTTATGTTTAGTTTTTATCTTTTAAACCAAACTACCAAAGGTGGAATAAAATAAAGGTTCATTTAGTCAACTGAAAAACAAAAATAATTTGATGAGCTAAAATTTTGACTCTATTTTATGTTAATACTTATGTTACTTTACTATAAATTTGGAAGATCGTCTAATTCATTGAGTAATAAAATTAACTATCACAAATGGGTATTGACAATACAAGTCCTAGAAAAGTGTTAATATATATTATAATGGATTAAAAAACATATGATTGGAATCAAAGATATATTTAGAGTATATACTTATGCTAGATGATGAGGGAGTTCTTAGGGATGGTGAGGGTTAATGATGGAGTGATGAAGGATGGTGAGGGATGGTGAGGGTTAAGGGAGTGATTAGTGATGATGAGGAATCAAGAAAGATTGATTAGGGATTATGAGGGATGAGAAGTGAGTGATTAGGGATGATGAGGGATGGTAATAATCAATGAAAGAGTGACTAGGAATGATAAGCCTAAGTGATTAGAGATTATGAGAGACAATTAAGTTCAATGAAGGAGTGATTAGGGATGAGGAGGTATAAGGAGGGAGTGAATATGGATGAGGAAGTGATTAGGTATGATGAGGAATAAGGAAAGAGTGATTAGGGATGATGAAGGATAGGGAGGGAGTGATTAGGGATGATGAGGGATATTGAGGGTCAATGGAGGAGTGATTATGGATGATAAGGGAGTGATTAGATATGACTAAGGATAGTGAGGGTCAATGAGGGAGTGATTAGGGACAATGAATACTGATGAAAGAGTGATTAAGGGTAATGAGGGATGAGTAGGAAGTGATCAAGGATGAAGGAGAGATGATAATCAAGTGAAATTAATATGTAAAGTGTTTATTTCATGTATGCAGGTCATCAATGTGACCTATTCTAACCTAATAACACCACTTTGCATCAATTTCAAAGTGATTGGTTTGAAAACTTCAATTTTGACAGACCTAACACTTCTATAAATGCTAAGAATCAATCCAAAAGGAATAAAAAATTAAAAAATTATATATGTTTACCAAAAATAGGTATCAATTGCAAAATTTATGTCCTAAAATCCCTAGGTTTAGTAATTAGACCTTTAAAATGCCTAAATACTGACCTGATTGGATTTTGAAAAACTATTTTTCACATTGTAAGGCATGAAAATGTGAGACCAACTCTATCAGATGTTGAGTGACCCTAATTTAATATATTTACTAAAATAAATTTAAATGTAACAATATAAATGTAAACTTATACTTAAAATTTAGAGTAGTAAATATAAGCTTTCAACTAAAGTTGCCTTCATGTGCAACTCCCACATGTTTGTTGAGATGGTTTTCATCTTATTAAAAATCAATGTGTACATGTTATATAATGCGTACATGTTGTATAATACAGAATTCATACATGTTATTTTAATTTTGATTAAAAACTTAGCCTTTAGGCTAAGAAATGGATTAGATTTTCAAGCCAAAATCTTGTGCATCTACAGTTGAGACCGAGAGTTTTGAGAAAAACCAACAAATTTTAACTTCAATCACCAAATATGCTATGGATTTCAACATCAAAATTCAAAAAATTATTACCATCATGATAAGCATGTTATCTTCTTTTTAAATATATGATTTTTATAATTTTTGGGCTATTTTAAGGGTTCAAATTATATTTATTTCTAACTACACCTTTTTTAGGCCACTACATGCCATAAATATGCATGCCTATTCATGTTTATCTAAAAAAAAAATTCATTGATCCAATTGCAAAAAAGATTATATTGCAACAAACTAAGCCTAATTCTATACATATTTTTTTTAAATCAATTTTTGGTTTTTTTGAGGTAGTTAGGGTGGGCCGCACAGTTGGCTATCCATTATTTTGTTAGTTTTTAGTATCTAATTAATTAAAAAAAATTAATTAAAAAATATTTGAAAAAATATTAAAAAAATTAGTAACACACTAGAAGATATTATCTAAATATTCACCAAAGGGTTTCAAACAATATTTAACGATGCTCCGAAAATGGTGTGCCACACAGCCATCTATCTACTATGTTTTCTTTAAAAAGATAAGATTTTATCTTAATTTTAGATGTTTGACCTACTTATACTTAACCATTTTTCAAAAAAATAGTTTTTTAGAAACTAGATTTGAAATGCTACAATTCATATTTTTATACCATCTTAAAATTTTGAGTGTAACCATCTCAAATTATCTATAGAAGTTCAAATTTTTGAAATTTTAAAAAAATCATGTCTACAGGTAGGACCCTTTTTGTCCCTCAAATTTTTTCACTTATCCATGGAGCATTTGATATGACCATGGCATTAAAATTATACACTAGATTAAAATAGGTTTGATATGCTTGTTGCATTTGTATAAAGTGGTCCTCCATAAGGCCCTTTCCTTTGACAAGCATATTTGGGTCTTGATATGATATCGACACAAGTACTTGAGGATAGCTAGTAGAGGTATGTTTAATGGTTTGGTATAAGGAATATTTAGAAGCAATCTAACTACACTAGGTAAGTTTTCATAGGAGAAGTCTGTTGTAAACTTGGCCCCTACCTCTATGGCTCTAACTAAAACCTCATCCTTGTTTTCAAAAAAGTGACAATAAAAAAAAATAAGGATAATATGTTGATGTCATAGTAACATAATATGGTTGTTATTTATCTTATTCTAAAATCAATGGTATGCTAGCAAGGTATTGCATAATTTACTCTTAGTCTTGCTCCAACTATGGAGGTATGTTAACCAGATAATGGGTTAACAGATCTTGAATTTGTTCCCTAAATTAAGAATTGTAAGGAGGATAAGGATATATCTCACAAACTTCATCATCACCATATGGGTCTTGAACAAAGGTATCATTTGTGTCCATGTTATTGTAACATGGATTATACATGGATCCACTACAAGTGTAAGGAGACATATCCAAATCAATGACTGGCATTCCATGAATAAGGTTTAGAGTTCTACAAAATTTTAAAAATAAGGTTTAAAAGACAAATGGTATGAACTTGGTAAAACTTGGTCTAAGGACTTGGTCTAGGAATGGAGCTATTTCTCCAAAAATAGGCAATGAAAAAGTGTTTCAAACAAGAAGTGTTTTAATAAAGAAGTGTTTCAAACAACTCTAATCTAGGTATAAGAATGAAAAAAATTCTAGGTCTTTATAAATAAGTCACAAAGCTAGGCTCAAAACAACTAGGTCTAAAACCAAAGGTAAAATGCTTAGAATTTTGGAAACACAACATAAAAGCTAGACATGGCATAAACTAGGTCTAAAAGACAAGGCAAGATAATCTAATAAATTTGAAACACTTGGACTCAAATTAGGCATTTGGATTTAAGAATTAAATTTAACTTTTGCAAAAATACATTGGAATTTAGGCACATGCAAGATAAACCACTTCCCAAATCTAGGCACAAAAATAGTCTTTAAATTGAGCAAATAAAAGTCTAAGTTGCACAATCTAGAAAGTGAGAGATAAATATTTAAGACAAAATCACACGAGGCATAGGCATAAACCAATCAATGTTTGAATATGAAATTATCAAGACCAATTTTGAACTCAATTTAGAAGGCTTGGTGTTTTAAATGGACAACATGCTAGACCAAAATAGCTGGCATAACGATACTAGGCATACACCAAAAAGGCCTACGTGGTTTTGAAATTGCAATTAGATACAAGGAAATAAGTCTTTGAAATAATGTGAGTAGTGTAACAGTGTTATCTTACTCTAAAGGTATGACAAATTCTTTATTTTAAAAACTTTAAGGCAAAAGACTTGGAATGAAATGGGCAGCATAATGATGCCCCTTTCAAAAAAGTGACGCATACACACAAAAGTTTGATAAATGACTAAAGAAAAGTGTGGTGTCAAATAGATTTCATAACACCTCTTCAAAAAAAAGAGTGATGTGAAAACATGACTCATTTTAGATGTGGTTTTAACATACAAATAATTTTGACTCAAGACAATGAAATTAAAAATAAAAAACAACAAAAACATCAAAGTGTATCATCTTAATCCTAAAAATTGAAAAGGTGACTTTGTACTATCAAATTCAGTCTATATACTTTCTGTTGAGAGGAAATTATTTTGTTAATCCAAAAATAAAAATGTGCATGAAAAGTAGTGTTTTTAGGCCCCTTCTTCTCTCAAGAGTTCATATGGCAACATGGAATTGTGGGCTACTTGCCCTATATTGACAGTATATTCATGAAAAGTGATTTTATTTAAAAACTATCAATTTTTATACATTATAAATAGTCTCATATGTGTGGTTAACACTAGGGCATAACATGTCATTTGGATATGCATTAACTGACTTGTTATGAAAAGGTCTTGTCTTTTTCATAACCACTATATCTACTAATTGTTTAGTGTAGTGTGATGTTCAAGTTAAACCTATATTCTCATGTAGTCTCTTCCTAACAGAGCTTATTTAACCTCTCAAATAAGAGTCTCAATAAATCAACTTCAATTTATATACCCCTACCATGAAGTGGGGTTGAAATGATACCGGAAGATGAATTCTTGAGCCAATGCTTCCTTAAAAAAATCATAGGGGAGGAGGGATATGAACTCCCACCCACAAGCCAAGATTCATGAAAATAAAAAATGTGGAAGGAATTTAGGGTCATTTTGGAATCACCCAAATCATTTAGATTTTAAGGAGTGCCTTTAATGACTTTCCTTTCATGCTTTGAACAAAAGAAACAAAGGTAATAATTGAAGTATTTTTTATCATCTAAGCTCTCTAAAGGGGATGGAGGGAGAGCATACATGCTACACTTAGTTTGAAAAAATAAACACACAATAAAAACTCAAAAAATAAAAAGCTCTTATGAGCATTTAACTAGAGCGTGATTTTATTTTTAAAACACCAAGTGAAATATGATATGAAGTATAGCCCTTTGGCATTTGTTTGTGTGGTGAACTTTGAAAAATGAAAAATAAAATAAGTTTTTTTAAACACCAAATTTAAATGCGATTTTAATGAATTAAAGTTATAAAAGTCATTTTTCTTTGGCCTTTGGATCCTATAAAAAGTGTTAGTGGGTTTACTTGTTACTTGAAAAAAGTGATATCCTTTAAAATTAGCTTAAAGAGGCATAAAATCACCTCTCTGGAATGGTTTCACATTTATGCAATAAACTACAAATTACAGAATTATTATATCATAAAAACACAATCATAACCTAAATGCTTAAAACTTACAGTGGGTGATTTTGTAGTTTTTAAATGATCTCACAACTTAGTTTGACGATTTTGTTACTTCGGTAGATGAATTTATAGTTTAGGAAGATAATTTTGCACTTCAAATGACAATTTCACACTTCAAGGGATAATTTCACACTTCAAGTAACAATTTAGCAATTCTATGAAAAATCCAATAAGAAAATAAACACACAAGAATGATTTCATAGTTTTATAGTAATTTTTCAGTTAGCAAAATGATTTCCCTGCTCGACAGGATGAATTTGTAACTAGGCAGAATGAATTCATAGCCTCAAAATGCTATTTTTCTCCCCTAAAAGATAATTTCAATGCTAAAAACAATAAATTCACTATTGTAGTTGATGAATTCACAAATATGAACCAATTTCATAATTAGCTTTAAAAAGGCAAAAAAAAGATCATTTTTCCTGTAGAATAATTTTGTTATTTGCTCGATGATTTCACCATTTCTGAGCTCGAATTCATAGTCTTGTATGGCTAAGGATAAACTAGAGTAATTTCATTATTTTTTGAGACAAATTCATAGATTTGATTGACTATTTTCCAGTTTACCTCATCGACTTCATAATTATGTGGTCACGAATTCATGAATACATAGTCACAAGGAAAAAATGGAAAAGTTAGAAACAAATTCAGAATCTAAGCTTTATAATTAAATCTTCTTAGCTCCAAAAGGCTCCCAACTCCATTCATTCTTATGGGGTGTGTGGTCCCACAAGCATGCCATTAATGTGAATAAGGAATCTAAGAGGGGAGATTAGTATAGCATTATTCAAGAAAATAAATTTAAAATAAACACATTAAACAGTAACAAATCTAACCTATACACTAGGGAAAGCATAGGTAACAAACATACAATGAAAACATAACTAAAAAACAAAATAACTTAGCCTTTTACGTTCCTTGTAACTCTAAAATGTCTTGGTAAATTGGCTTGCTTGACTATGTGCTCAAGAAATCTTTGTCAATGAAGCTTCATTGCTCCACCTCTCCTTGGCACCTTGGTAATGTTGGTTGACTTATCTTGGCTTGGCTTATGAAATTGGAATGGTAACATTGCTAAAAAAAATCTTGCATCTCTTTGAGAATAATTACTTTACACCAAATTAGATTAGAGAACAATATGTAAGGCCTTGTATTTATAGCCTTCAGAATTAACTCTTACCCAAGTTCAGTTAGGTTAGGATTTAAACATTAAATGAGTTATTATTATGGGTTAAACATTAATTTTTTTGTGACAGAGAATGAATCCATGAGAGATTATTGTTATGTATGAGATAATACTCCAAATAGGTATGCCTCAACATGATTTTGAGCACTAATGAATGATGTGCAAGCAAAATTGAGGCATTCATTGATTCTTAGGCTTAATTTGTAATGTTTGGTAGAAATCAGTTTGAAGTCCATTCGGAAGTCAATTGTGGTCAGAATGGGGTGTCTACACTAGTAAGCCAAGTCAAAAATAAATTCCCTCGATGAAAACCTCTTTGAGGCACTAGTGTAAAAATCAAGTCAAAATCATTAGCAAAATCAAAAATCAAAGTCCATTAGAGAAAACCTCCTTGAGGCACTATTTGGCAATCTAAATCAATATCAAGTTACAAGTCAAGAAGAGTCTCTTTGTGAAAACCTCTTCAATGCACTAATAGAGAATCAAATCATCTTTACATCATTTGATTAAAACATCATTAAAATCAATATCAAAGCATTTGATGGTAATAAAAGCATTCAGATCATAGAACATAACAGTTGTGAGTTATTTGACCCTGCAACATTCGATATCATGTTGCACAAACCTTAGTTGGAACACCCAAAATCAGTAGCATTGTGTGTGACTGTTAGTCCTAACTTTTAGTCTCTTAATAACTATACATCCCTTCCCAATCTCATAATCCATCTGAATCATATACACCACCAAAAAATATAATCCATACCATACATCACCTTCATAGGCAACATTGTCCCTCATAGGGGCTATGAAGACACCTGGTTGAGATGTTTGGAGGAAGATGAATCAACAATCAATGACAATCACAGTGACATTAGTGGAACTAATATCAAAAACATAATCCTAATGACACAACTATCTAGAACATGTATCAGATAAAGATTAGGAAAGTGTCAACATCATGTATCTTGTATGCCTCTAACAAATTGAGATGCCATCAAAACACACACACACACACATTCAAAAAATAAAAAATCATTCATCTTGGATGATGAAAATTATTTTTATGGTTCCTCTAACAAGTACCATGATGAAAACCAATTTTTATAATCATGTATAAATAGTCCATTTTCCACAAGTACCTCGACGCTTGGGGCGAGTCACACAAAATGGTGAATGCATGGCATCCAACTTGCAGTCTGAACATTGGTTCTTAGTCCTCTTATAAACCATACTATATACCTTCAATAATGTCACTTAGTCCACTTAGTTTTTCTACATATCTTTGTTGGTTCATGGACTAGCTAGGACTCGAACCTAGGACCTGCCATACGCTGCTGGAGTGCTCTACCACTGAGCTACTAGTCCCTCTTAGACTAGTCCATCTTCGGTCTGAGTGTGGCTTAACACCAACACCCCCCCCTTAAGCCACACCTCTTGTGTGCTTGGGGCTCCTAGCCTGAACCTGGCTCTGATACCATGTTGGTTTATGGACCAGCTAGGACTTGAACCTAGGACCTGCCATACACTGCTGGAGTGCTCTACCACTGAGCTACTGGTCCCTCTTGGATCCATCTTCGGTCTGAGTGTGGCTTAACACCAACACCCCCCCCCCTTAAGCCACACCTCTTGTGTGCTTGGGGCTCCTAGCCTAAACCTGGCTATGATACCATGTGGGTTCATGGACCAGCTAGGACTCGAACCTAGGCCCTGCCATACGCTGCTGGAGTTCTCTACCACTGAGCTATTGGTCCCTCTTGGACCAGTCCATCTTCGGTCTGAGTGTGGCTTAACACCAACAATCTTTAGCTTCGGGTCAAAATATCTCGCATATTTTCAATGGATCTAGAGGACGTTGTTAAAATAAATGAGCTAGTTCTTATCCTCCACTTATTGTAGATGTACCTTCAATCTTTGTCATGCATGTAACACAAAATCCCAAGCAATAACTCACCTATAATCCATCACCCTCGTATCAATGACCTTAAAAAATGCACTTATGACCTGATTTCAAAGCTGTCTATTGTTTTCAATGTTTTCCCTGAGATTGAGTCCACAAATTTGTGGTATTTATATTATCCTGACCATCCATCGCCATATCAAATCAACGAGCCATATTTGATTTTAAAATTTGATATGAGAATTGTGGATGATCATCTCAATTCAATAACAAAAGCCATGTTAGAGCATGAGTACTTGCCCTTATTAATAGATATGTAATTTTTTTTAAATGTGTGATTGAGAGGCCGAAGGAGGTGTCATTCACTTGAGGAATAAAATTTCACTCTACAGTATGAGGGGTGGTCCGAGTACGGTTAATTGTCTCGTGTTTACTTTTAAATGAATTTTTTAACAAAGCATAAGTCTGAAAATATAATAAACATTAAATACGATTGCATATTTCATCGCATCTACCTTGAGATTGTAAAAAAAGTGAGAGATGAACTGGACTCGGCGCTGTTTGTAAAAGTTGGAAAAATATAGTGAACGCTCCCGTCTTCCATAAAGACCGAAAGAGGTTAGGTTTATGCCAGGATTTGATCAGTATAATTCAGAAGTTTCCAACATCATCACTGGTCGAGTCTGGCCGCAGAATAATTTTTTATGACCCTCTTTAAAACTCACTGCAAAGCCTCCCTTCTATCCACATCGAACTTCAACATTGTGGATATGGATCTCACTGTGTTTCTGTCAATCACAAATTGATTGTCATGGGGTTTTTCAACCAGGGCAACCATGACTACGTGAATCCCTTTGAGATAGTTTTTGTTTATGATTTTTCAGTAGCAGGATCAGTTCCACCTAGCCTTGTGATTCACAGTGCTACCGTGTGGCGGGACCTGGCTATTCATGTCCGTATTTGATCGCGAAGTTTGCAAATTCATTTTTAATTGTCTGAGCTTTCAGGATCAGAAGAACATGGACAAGGTATGAAATCACAAAAGTGGACTCAGATCAATACTTTATCAGAATTCTCAAATGAGATCTATTCAATTGATCCTTTGAAGTTTTAAATTCTCTTTTAATTAGGAGAGATTTTAGTGGTGCATTGATCTATAAAACTAACTCATTAATTTATTTAGGTCATTCTAAAAGTTACATATTAAGCTAATCTACAAACTAATTCGCCTTCAATTATGGGCCTGAATCTTGATTGTTAGCTATCTTAAGCGTTATGATTATTTTTTCAATTTAGAATGTCTTTTCCATTTAAAGATATTTTTTTTAAAAATTGGGAAATAGCATAATTTAATTAAGAATTTTTGTGTAGTTTACTTAAATTCAAGTTTCACAACTTTAAAATAATAAAATTGATGTTAATTTTGATTTATTTTGGCATGAAATTTTTTTAAAAGAATATTGTAATCTTTTTAATTTAAAATATTATATTCAAGATCGCTTTATGATGCGGTTATTATAATTATATGGTTATATATTTAACTGAATTATATATTTATGGATAATCATTTTTTGCCTTTACTTTGTGGTTTAATTGATTTGTGTATATTTATTATTGGAATGCTTCATATTATATTAAATAATCAAAATATAAACAAAATATTATATGGTAATGTGGTTAGATAAATGATGACTCAAATTATATGTCAGAGAAATAAATTAGTTCAAAATATTAACAAACAGTTGGACAGAATATAGCAAGAACAACTATAAATAAACAAATAGATTCTTAAGCGCAGGTTGCCACCTTGAGAGACAGAAGCGGAAGGTTGTCCTTAGGAAACATCAACCAAGCAGGGGGTTCCACATTTGAGATCTCCGAAGTGCTCCATCCAGCTAGGGGTCATCATATATAGTGATCGGCCAACCATCAATATGTTGAGCAAGAACAACAACACTCACTAGAGACCGTTATGCAAGACTAGCATTAGAGTTTTCATAAAAAATCCAACCACACCTTATGGGAGGGTGAGAGAAGTGGCTCTTGCTTCGAGACTAAGTTTTACTTCTACATCACCTAGGAGGAGGCAGAGGCTCGCGGGGTGGGACATCTGGTGAAACTCTGTTTATAGTGCATAGGGAACTCCCCTAGTGGTCAAGGAGATCTTATAGGTGGTGGAGGTCCAAAGCTATCTTCTCCCCTTGAGCTGGGATCTGCAAGTAAATTGAGAAAATAACAACAATCTTTTCATTAACAGAAAAAAAATCACATGCCTCATGATTAAAAATAACATTATTTTTGGCTTTCCAAAGCTTAAAAAGGATGATAACATGAAAAATTACTAGAGAAAAGCAATAGAAGTTGACCAATTTGAATAGTCCCTAAAAAGTCCCTACTGTCAAGAGAAGGGCTCAGGTTGAAAGGGTTGAAATAAGGAGTGAATTCATCGCCGTGTAGATTAAGCTTTAAGATAAAATAAGAACAGATGCTTGAAATATTTAGACTGTTTGCAAACTAGACAGAAGAATTGGGGAATATTACAACCTGATTTGATCTTAAGTATTATAACCTTTGAATCTATGGATTATTATGGATTATTATGGTTATCATCTGATTTTATTACTTTGATTTGAGCTTTATGACATATATTGATTATGGGAGAGTAATATACATATTATTTTATATGATGTGACAATTGTAATTTCTTATTTATATACATTGTGGATGTATATTTATTAGTTATGCATCATTAATCTGATATATATATGATAATTCATGGTAACTACTTATTTCTTATGAGATGGATGCAAGATTGATTCTACCCTCAGAATATGATGGAGGAAAAGCATCATCAAAGAGGATGACGTAAATGGAATGATTGGTGGATGAGAGAGAAACTGCTAGTAACCCAATACACACACTATAATAGAATATCTTATTTAACTCCTCATTTGATTTAGATAGTTTATTTTTTAATGTTAATATATTTTTGCTACGATCATGTTTTCGATTGATATTTATGATGATCATAATTGTGTGATTTTCTGTATAATTGTAATACATAGATTTACTCATACAATGTTGTTTCGTGATTATATAATCGATGCTTACACTAAATTGGTTGCCTATCATAATAACTAGTTTAAATGATATTTAATAACTATTATTATTTTGAGTTAATGTCTATAAAATAACCAAAAACATTAAAAAATAAATCTATGATTAATTGTGTATAATCTATTTACTTTGATATTTGATTAAAATAGTTAGCTTATAATAATTGGATTTATTAATTATTTTAGTTTGTCTTTTTTTTAAAGATAATTACTTTTAGTTTTATAGATTAAAGGTATTTAATAACCTAAAAAAATTAAATTATAATTAAAATTTAATGCATGGTTTTCTTGAAAATTAAAATTTCAGTTTAAAAGATAAGTGAAATTAAACTAGCAATTAATAAAGCCTTGATTACAAAGATATTAACATGCACAATTTCTTAAAATAAGAAATAAAACTCAATTAAAGATTTATGAACCAAATAATGAAAGTGAAGATTGATTATTTATTTTATTTTAATTTTTTTTATTATTATTTTTTTATTTTTCTGGGGCATGAAAAGAAAATAAACATGGATGACTTTGAAATAAATAAAACTCAAGTGAATATGATAAAAGAAACCAAAAAGATAAATAAAGCGCGACTTAAGGGAAGTTTGTTACATAAGAGCAGCATATAGTATGGCAAATAGGGGAAGAGAAGGTAAATGAAATTCAAAGTAAATGTTTTTGGAAAACGGCGACTTGCATGGAAAATAAAAAGAAATGATTAAGATTATTATAAGATCAGAAGGGAGAAGAAAGTCGATCAGGGAAGAAGGGAATACAGCGACGAAATGGAGGGATGGCGAGAGAGTACGGCATAAGAATGCTATGGGGCAGTAAGAAGATGTTATAGGAAGAAGGTAAGTATTGTTTTCAAAATCCATGTATATATCTGTATAATTGATCTGTACACATGAAAAAAAATTATGCTCGTGCACTAAGAAATAAAAGACTATTTATATACAACAAACTCTAATTTATTAGTGATAAGCAGTCATGTATTGTAAACTGAAAAAAATCCTACCCTGTGTATTTGTCCAACTAAATGCTTCTTTCATATAGTTATATCAAAATGAATAAATTGAAAATCGCTGGGTTTTAGATCTTTGAAAAAAATTATAATCTAGAAATTTATCTACTGTGACTTAGTATGGCGTCCCATTAAAAAAAGAAAAAGAAAATTAAACAAAAAATTAGATATGCAGCGATTTATTATAAATTAGACAATGATTCATGAGTGAAGTGCTGCGATACAGTAAAAACTTGTAGCCACTTAAACAAAGAATAATGTCTAAGATATTATCTGTCTTTCTAAATTGTCTATTGAGATTTTAAATTGGATATATATATACACATATATATAATTTTCTAAGAGTGTCCTACTTTTCACCAGATTGTTGTACAAATTACTATGATAACGAGTTTTTATTGAATTAACTTTTTAGTATCTTAGTTTTAGTTATCATTGGGGATAGGGTGTTCTTTGAGTGCCTATGCAGGAATACAAGTCAAAAAAAAAAAAAAACTTGTTCCGCAATCAAATGTTGGAATGCTCCGTATATTTGGTTGTGAAAAAAATTGGTCATTGTATGAAGGAAACTATGTTTCCTCTTTAATGCAAGCTCGAATGTTGAGTGGAACATTATTTTTGCCTTGGATTTCCGTATTACGGTTTGAGTCGAGTTGCACTGTCAACCCAAGTTGCGCTGTGAGCCGAGTTGTATTTTTTTTTTTAAAAAGAGTGAGATTATCATGGGATCCTTATGAGAATCGTGATACCTTAGAATACTAAAGAGGTTTGTATGAGAATAGTAATACTTCAAATTTTAAAACCGTTTCTTTGTATTGCCCCTTTGATCTACCATCAATGTTAGAATGCTCTGGATACTCTGTTTGGAAAAGAAATGGTAAATACATGAAAGAAACTATGTTTCCTCTTTAGGTCAAACTATTTGAGGGTAGAAATTTATTTTGCTTTAGATTTTCGTAAATGTAGTTTGAACTCAAGTTCTTAAATAAATATATCCTTTCACACATGTTTTTTAATATTACAAGCCAAATGGGTAAAACCAGAGTCACTATATCTTTATGGCTTTGCATGAATCTACCCATTGTGAATGGAACCCAGTATTGCATGTAATACGCTGAGCAAGAGTTAATTTTTAAAGTTTCAATAAATTCCTATAATGTCTAAGTAATTAGGAAATTGATATGATTCATATCCAGAAGGTATAATCTTTGAATTGTAATGGTTATATTTATTATATTTGAAACATCTTTAAGCATGAGACTCATTAAATGCATTTGACGGACTAAATGTATAATTATGTTATCACTCTTATACATTTAATGTATGTAAATAATATGTGATTACTTGGTGGAAGATAATATTTCATAAAACTAGTAGATGTATGTACATAGATATACGGGACTATAGAGAGATGAATAGTGTTATAGAGTTAAGAATATTGCTATAATTTGTGTAGGCAATAGCATAGGTAGACATTTATGTAGTAATACTTTTGAATAATTAATACCATATCCATGAATGATATAATTATATGATCTAAACCTATGCTATGGCTATGTTTCAAACACTAATAGAGACCAAATAGTATATATGTAGCACAGTAATGTTATGCAAGCATGTCGATAACTTCAAATCTATAGCATCATTTAAAAATGAAATGCATAGACTATATAGAGTTTAAACTCATAAAAATATCTTTGTAAATGTCTTTTAGGGTGGTTTTGAATAAAAGGTTGTTTTCATCTATGATGAGAACTAGCAGTAAATAACTAGAACTGAATGTTGTTGTTTAGAGAGGTCAAAATGATGATACTCATTTATATATTAAAGGTTCGTGGAAGTACTATTTATGAATTTTGTAAAACCTTAATTTGTGTCATAAATGAATGTTAGTATATTTATGCAAATAGTAATGAAGACTTATGTGTAGAATTTTTTTTTAGAGTATTAAAATGTGCAAGTGTTTAGACTTTTATAGCATAAATAGTGTGTTGTGATGTGTGTCTAGAGATTATATTTTTTTAATTGCTAATATGCAGTATAATCTAGGATATACTCAAATGACATAATCATATACTTATTTTATTAATATTTATAAGTATAAGATTATTTGTTCGTGATTGAGTAGGGTACTCATGCATAATGATTTATGATATTATAAGATGTTATAGAATCTCACTATATTAAAGTATGTTATATCTGAATGGTACATAATGTTATTATTATATTTATATCCACACCTACATAAATGTATGCATGTTGGTTATTACTTTGAATAATATTTTTTGTGATAGTTAGTAGGACATTATGTATGTGTACATATAACCTTTGAGTGTGTAGCGAATGCTAGAATGAAATAGTATGTATTTTGTAGAATCTTACTTTCTTTAATTATCCCTATATTTAGCATGTTGTGTGTGATGAATGATAGTAGGATGTAAAATGATTGAAATTTGGATTTAAATAATGTATAGTGAGACATTATCATTTTTTTGGGTATGATTTACATGTTTATGCATATATTACAAAAGAATAAGTATTCTATGATACACTACATGTTTAGTTTTTAGAAATCATACAGCATGTAGGTACTTGTTTGTTATCTCTAAATTTTTGCACCGTCATTATCTACTCATCTGTGAAGGGAGGGTCATTACCTGATAGTAATGTAGAGGATTGTTGGTCTGTGGTTGGTGTAAAAAAGTAATTGAATAATGCTCTCCCTCTCCACAATAGTACTATTTTTGAGATGAGTCTTGAGATTGTCATAGATACTGGAGAGTCTAGAGAGCTCATGCTCCAGAGAGCCTTGTATCTTATTTTTATATTTTATATTATATTGTATTGATTATTGAAAATATTATCATTAAGGATTATAATTATCTATTTAATGTGGATTAATAACAGTGGTTGTGTATTGTATTAGTAGTGGATGGATATTTGTATTTACTTTTATAAGTGTTTTATGATTATTCTTTATATTGATAGTGATCAGTGACTGTTAGATATCACATGCTTAATTATAGTTATGACTCTTGAAGTATTTTTTATATGATCTACTTAGATTCTCATGGTTTAATTTATTTATAGTTTATATGTTTAAAAAAAATCACGTATTTTTCTAGTTAAAATCCAGTGGAGTTGCTACATGTGGTATCAAAGTTGTGACTCAAACTCTAGGACCTAATGAATCTATTTGCATTTTTGTATCTTTTATTTATCAAAAAGGAGAATTTTGAATGTGTGTGTGGTACATTGAGTGTGTACATTAAAAGCATTCATACCCCGTTAGAGTTGTTAAAGGATTAGTTTATCAAGTGTCTCATTGGTGATGGTTATATAAGATGTTGGGTAGAGAAGTGCATAGCATAGTTCATGAGTTGTGAAAAAGAGTTTTTACCATATTTTTGATCTTTTAGATTAAACACCCCGAGTATGATTACATCTTTCTTTGTAATCAAATCACCTTCACCATTTATATTGTGTTGTGAGTGTTTTAAAAGCATGGAGTGCTTCCCACTTAAGTATTTATGCATTAGTTTTATGTTTTACTAACACAAATTTTAGGAGTGAGAAATATTATAAGACTATTTTTAAATTGGCTCCACTTAATGCGGTGGGAATTTTCTTGTTGTAGAGTGTAGATGTATTGGTTAAGAATTCCTTTGTGTTTGGAGTTTGTTTATGGATTAACACCCTTATATTTATGTGAGCTTAAGAGAAAGTGTCATCTCTCTTAGCTATTTTAGAGGTGAGTTTTTATTATTTCACTCTCCTCTTACATCATTTTAAGCTAGCAAGAAGATTCACATTTACATGATGGTGATTTAGTGTTTTCTTATATGGAAACTTGCTTTTGAAATATTGTTTTGATTTTATTCCCTTGAGTTCATGGGATAGTGTTTTCTATTTCTTGTTGAAAGAAGTTGTAGGATCAGTTGGATTGATGCATCTTTGTAGTTAATATTTCTTTTCAATTGTAGAAGTAGGTTGTCATACTACTCTTACATATTTTGGTAAGTAGGTAGCGATTTGGAAACTTGGGTTGCAGTGGTTCTTTTTACCATGTGAGGGTATGTAGGAGTTTTGTTTTTAAGATGTTAGTTCTCTGCTTTCCACTTATGATTTTTTACAATCACTATTTTATCTAATTTGTGAAATTGATCATGAAGAGTGGTTATCCTTAAATTTATATTAATTCTAATTGATTATAATTATTATGTTTTTATATACCTTTGTTTAAACTAATATTATTCTCTTGTTGAAACATGTTTTGAAGAGTTAATTATTGTACCTTTCTGTGAAAATGAGTAGGTTATGGGATGTGTAGAACATATTGGAAGTCTAAAAGGGTTGAAATAAACTTTTAAATTATTAAGTAATAGCCAAGCAAGTAAGGAGACATTGTCTCATTATAAGGATAGTATAATCTTTAGCCTTTGTATGATATGTTAATTTTAGAATTATTTCCTCTTAACTATGAATATAACACTATAAATTAAGCTATGAAATGTGATACTAGTTATGTCTAGCTAGTGGCAACTTAATACAATGGCAGAATAATTATATAATTTTTCTTGTATGTTGGTACATCTAGAATTATTTAACATATAGTATTGATTTTTATGATATATTAGTATATAATTTTGATTCTTTGAATCTTGTACATATTTTAGATATAATTAGGTCATAGAGACCTAAGGAAAGAGTGGTGAATTAGAAATGTGAGTTCTAAATGATAGGAGTGGATCCTATTTATCCTCACATTGACTCGGTAGTTACTGAGTTTTGATGTGATAGATTGACTTATCGAATCTGAGATTTGATAGATGGACTTATCAAATTTAGTCATATGGTTGTATGCATGTATATTATGGATGGATATTTTAGAATTTTGTATCATTAGAAATATAGTATTTTTAGTTCCTATTCATCATCGTGCTTTTATAGAGCTCCATCGAATAGTGATAGTATTGACATGTTAGACTTATCTAAAGCTATGTGGAGTAGTGATAATAGTAACTTATATACATTATTCCTGTTAGGTTCTCTAAATACTTTTTTTATGGATTGAAAAAAACACTCTTTAGGTTACAGAGATGTGCAGAGGGGTTAGACGGTTTCATGGAACTATCCATGATCATTTGTTTTGGCTTTTATGATGATCTCATGTGCTTTTAGAGAATTCAATAAGATTTTCACTGAGATTCTAGATCTCAAGATGGTCTTGATAGAACCAGTTAGAGTAATTGACAATCATAAATTTTTGTTTACTTACTAGAGAAGTGTCAAAGTACAAGATCTCATGGGACCAATACTCTAAGGATAGTACTATTTTAGAGGATTATGATGAGTTCTACATGATAGTTCCATATTTGTTAGCATGATTTGATGCTAGATATTTGTATTTACTTCTATAAATATTTTATGATGTGTTTTCATATATTGATAGTGATCATTGACTATTAGATTTCACATGATTAATTACAATTATCACTCTTGGAGTATTTTTTGTATTATCTACTTAGATTCTCATGGTGTAATTTATTTATAGTGTATATGTTTAAAAAACCTTTCACGCATTTTTTTAGTTAGAACCTAATATGTTTGTTATAGGGAATCCAAAGGTGGAGAAGCCTCTCACCAAGGGGGAGCCCATGGTAGATTAAACACCAAATAAAATGAGCTAACTTGGGCTCTAAACCAGGGTCTAACACAAGTTTTAGATGGGTGAGCCAAGTCTTGGGAGAGGACTGAAGGCCCTAGCATCTGTTGAGCTTATCAAACACTAGGTAGAAAGGACTCATCACCTGATAAAGAAGCTTAGGAGAGTAGGATTTGAAATGCATATCACATTTACACCTCCAATCTTTCTACCATGCCATAAAAAGCTGAAGCCCAGGCTTATGGAGCATAACATTAGGAAATAATTTATGAATGTGAAATATGAAAGCTAAGTCAGTATTAATTAATTGAAATTTATTTTTTAAATTAGGCCAACGTATCCAATCTATAGAAGTAAACAAATCATAGATAGTGTGAATCCCTTTATATAATAATCACAATGCTTTAACACCAGGCAATTCAGCCATGGGAATGGAAAAGCTAGTGAGACTAGGAAACCACCATAAACTATGATGATTAAAAGATAATCTTGTGTGAAATCCATCCCCTATCTACTTCAAGTGTGATTTGTATACTTTAAAATCCTTCCAAATACTTTTAACAATAAAGGCTCCTATAATTATAATATACACATTAGTGATGAGAAGGGATTGAAAGCCAATATTCTACCAACTAGTTTTTCTATAGGGAGAGCCTAAAGATATATAATTGTAGAGGAGGATTATATAAGACTCATTGCCCTCAATATCATGAAAAACCCATTTAGTGCACAAGGCCATACTTTTTCAATAATTTTCAATTATGCCCATGCCACCTTTAGCATGAGGAAGACAGCAAATATCCTAGACCACTTGATGAAAACCTAAAACCTTTTTATAATTAACCCAAAATAAATCTCAGAGAAGCTTGGATAAATTATCGTAAGAGGTTTTGGATGGGGTCCATCAAGAGGAGTAGTAAACATGAGTGGACACCAAAATCTCGGTGAAAATCTAAAACTTGCTCACTAGAGAGGGGCTTCATCATCTAATAATTAATTTTTATTTCAATCTTATTGAGGACATACTGCCAAAGCTCAAATGGAAAGATATAAAAAGTGAAGGGGATGCCCAAAAACTTGAATTTTTCCCCCTGATCAATCCATAACCAATTAAAAAAATTAATCCGCTCAGGCACTAACATCATGTTTTTCCAAAAGCACTGAGATTTCTTCCATTGAAGTTTAGAGCCTGAAGCCAAAAAAAAGTATCTAGGCATTGCAAAACTTCACTAAAATTGGTTTATTTATCTTCAAATGTGAGAAAGGTGTCATATTTAAAGTGTTAATTGATAAGTTGAGAGGTCTGGTTGGGTAACACAATCCCAAGAATAAGGCCCTATGAGACCTTAGAATCCAAAAAGTAACCCAAAG
The DNA here is from genome assembly GCA_037957365.1 of Torreya grandis. Taxonomy (NCBI): domain Eukaryota; kingdom Viridiplantae; phylum Streptophyta; class Pinopsida; order Cupressales; family Taxaceae; genus Torreya; species Torreya grandis. The sequence goes on along the minus strand of JARHVA010002575.1, from coordinate 1,846,733 downwards.
CTTCAATGGATAGAACATAGAGCACTGGATCAAGGGCACACATTTGTCAAATAGAGAATTGGAACTTGATCTACTAGGGTTGATGCCCATTAATAGTGAGGTAGGCAAAAGCATCATGAAGCAAGGTCTACATAGTGCAAATGAAATAGGGACCAAAGCTGAGATCCTTCAGCATGGCAAGAATAAAAGGCCACTTAATCTTGTCATAAACCTTTTTCAAATACAACTTTATAAAAATAATTCTCTAAAGAGAGGAATGAGCCCATGCCATGCCCTCCCAGACTACAATAATATTGTCCAAGATATACCTTCCTCTAATAAAACTTTTTTTTTTTTAGTTTAACAATGGCAAGTAAGATTAGTTGGATGTAGTTGGCAATGGTTTTGGTGAGAATATTATAAGAGATATTTAACAGGGTTATTGACCTCCATTTGGTGACAAGATTAGGATCTCTAAGTTTGGGAATAAATTTTATATTGCCTTGATTGATCATGGGGATAAGAGATTAATTTCATAGGGCTTCATTGTAGACCTACATTCAGTTAGGGCCAGCGTACTCCTAAGTGGCTTTGTAAAACTCACAAGGGAAGCCATCAAGGATGATGGATTTCTCATTGCTCATATAGTTTAAATCCTTTATAATATCTTGCATGGTGATCATGGAATTACAAAGCCATTAATCTTCAAGTTTGAGCTTATGAGGCACCACTTCGAGGTAATTCTTAAGAGCATGATATTGCTCGGTCATAAAAGTTTGGGCATGGAAAACCTACTTATAATTCTCAAGAAAGGATGAGGAGATATCAAACTAGGAAGTAATCTAGGATTGAGCCACTTGAATGCAATTAATTTGACCATAAGCTTGCTTAGCTTTCAATGCTTTGAAGAATTAATTAGAGGCTTTATTGCCAATTTTGAGCCAATATAGTCTAGCATGCAGCTAGGTGCCTCTAGTTGCATGACTATCTGCCACCTTGAGGTAGTGTTTGAGGGAGATAACCATCATTTGAAGCTCAATGTTGAAAATATCAATTTTGAGGGAGACAAAAACCCATTTGGATTATTGGAGTGTAGCCTCATCTCAACACTTGTGAATTTAGACAATGTGTTTTTTATAGTGGTAGAAGAAGGAGGTGCTACAAAGAATGGCCTCACTCTACTTACTCAATCCAGTTAGTGGTGTATGGGGGTTGCATACCCAGGACCTAGATCTGGTGGATAATTCAGATGGTGCCAATGTGACTCGACATAGAAGTATTGAGAAAAAATTGATTATGTGGCACATTGTACTACCTATAAGTCTATTTTACTTTGTAAGAAATAGGTGATTGTTCTGACAAAATAATATCCAAGTGGGTGTTGATAGGCTAGCTATCAATGCTAGAAAATGAAAAGCAATTTTGATTTGACATTATAAAGTGATCTATCCATTTGATCATGCGGTTTTCACCAGATTGGTAGCTAGACCATGTAAACCAAGATATGGAATTAAATGTTTGCCATCAGAGGAGAGGGTATGCTAGCCCCCATTTATTTTTGAAATAGTACCAAGTCTCATGCTCACCAACACACCAATGCATGGGGAGGGCCCTAGATTTATCTTGGGGGTGTTCAATCATATTAAAGTCACCTCACACAATCCATGTGATATAAAGAAGCCTATATTCCAAATATTACCAGAGTAGGAAGTAGTCAAGGCCATAATTGGGAGCATAGATGTTGAGGATACCAAAAGAATGGCTATCAATGTCAAGAATAATCTAGATTTATTGATGTGATGGATCCTCCCCCATGGTAATGATGCCATAGGATACCTTAGGAGTAACTCAAATACATGATCCTACCTCATGAAAAGTGGTGACCTAGGTAGGTAGTATCTATCCAAATACTATGCATGGCCTTCTGGAGGAAAAATCTAAAAAAAATAACTTTCTATAGATAGAGAATGTCTAGAAAATTAATTTACTATCACACAACATGCATAGATTATTTATGGGTAGACTTTTTAATACCCCTTACATTCCATGATAAAACATTCATAGATTGGGTTTATCCATTTCAATCTCCCCTTGCCCATCCTCAAAATCTACTAATGCTGCAAAGCTATTATGTTGGTGAGGGTAAGAAATTTTGATGCCTATAATGTACCAATGTTTGGATTCATTATCCTCCTAAAGAGATTTTATACCCTCATGAGTTGCACTGAGAGACCGTCAAAAGAATGAGCCACTGGTCAAGTGGACCTCAGCGAAAGGCACCTTAAAATTATGGGAGTTTATAGAAACACTCTGAGGATTAGGAGGAGATAGGTTGGAAGTGGGTGATTAATAAATTCCATTAGAGGGTGTGATAATTTTAGGAGAATCCTCCCAAAATTGTGACTATGATGTGATTTATGGCTTAAGTCTTGATGCAAATTTGGGAACTATGGTCTATCCATCACCTTGGACTATTGGTTTTGGCTTCTCAAATTGAGGAGGTGGCTTAGGAGGATTAGGATGATCTATAAAATTAAAATACTTTATGTGGTGGTCTAAGGCCTAATGATGAAATCAATTGTTGGGAAGGTTAAAATATATAACCTTTTGTGACCACTAGGTCTCCCCAACCTAGATTTCAATGAACTCCTTCAACTCTTTGGAGAGGTCAACCCCCACATAAATGTGTTTGTTAGGGTGGGAGTAGAACCACCTATCTATTTTAATCATAACCATGTGTCCTATGGGAGTGATAATTTGGGAGGTAAAATCCCAAAGGTGGACTGGCAAACCAAGAAGCTAAACCCAAATAGAGACATGAAGGGAAGGATTATCATAAACCTTAAAATCCAAGGGCTAGGGAGACAAAATCATAAGTTAGTTGTGAAGGAACCAAACATCTGACTTCATGAGAATTAGTTAAGTCTCAGAGGGTTCCTTAATGGTGAAGAAGAAAAAACCTTTGGTAAGGTTTTAGATTCTAATGACATCGACCCCCAAAAGGCTCCTAGTAGCTATAAAGCTAGTTGTGGAGGTAATCTTTTGAGGGGATGCAGCCAACAAAATAAGCAATAATAAAATAATTTTCATAACATTTTCAATATTGCTTAATAGTATCAATAGGAATACTTACCTCTAGAATGGAGGGGGATAGAGGTATTACCTCATTTTAGACTTTTGGAACAAACTTTTGAGCTCATTTAGGGGCCATTAGCTTTGTCTTTTACATTAACATATGTAATAGAGCATGGAGAAGTCATAGATATAGGTCCTACCCATCCAAAGGGTGGTTCATCTAACATATTTAATGCATTCTATCCCTAAAAAGTATTGCAAGCTTCATTGTGTGACACAAAAGGTAAAAAATGCAAGCAAGTAGATGCAAACCATGAAAAATACCCTAGTAGAGTGATTTATCCTTTTCTTTGATAAATTTTTGATTAGATTTATGTATATTTCAATTGATTTCATTGAATAAATATAGTTAGCATCTAAAACTCATTTGTTTCCTATATGGGACATGGTGGGCTAGGTCACATGGGAATTAAACTAAAAGTATATGATCATCAAATTTAACTATGGGAAAATATTTATTAATTTTAATTGACCTAATAAACAAGAATTTAAACCAATTTTTTTATTAAATTATTCTTACTATGTGGATAATAATTTATGTCAGAATTGAAATGATCAATCAAGCCATAATGTGAATGCATGTTAGCAAATGCATGCTCAAATATTTATTATAGAATGTTTAAAGATAACTAATCTAAACATCAATGGAATGCTTGGGAGATACTTGAATACATTTTCAAATGATTTTAGATATCGTTTAAATATTTTTTCTTCACCAATCATGTGCCATATTTGTGAAAAAAATTACATTGGAATAAAACTTTTCTCAAACACATAAAGGCCTTATATGCAATGGATGTTGACAAGAGAAAGACCATCATGAATTTTCAACATCAAATAAGCACTAAAACTTGAAAACTTAACACAAATTGAGGAAATTTTAATAACCCTTGTTAAGTGAATCCTAAAAGTGACACATGTAACTAGAAGTCAATATAAATATTAATGGTATTAAATTAGTCTACCAAAAAAAATTTAAAATATATATATATGGTTTTTCCACATCAAATAAATGATTTGCAGATGATTTTAATTTGGAGGAGGGATCAACACAAAACAAATTAAAATTTCACTATTAATTGAGATCGAATACATAAGGCACTTAAACATTAAGTAGAACATGACAAGTCCATTATGAAATTTGACTTTGATGCAATTTAATATGTACTAAGATATATGATTAGAAAGAATGAGAATTAAAACATTCCAAGATGAGATCTACCCCATAAAGTACATATTTATTGATGAAATGAGTTTTATTGGACAAAATTTCCTACATAATGTTTATAGACTCTAGAATTCTTCAAGCATTTCCTAAAAACATAGACATGATTTTTGACAGTATATCTACAATTTGGAAGCATAGTTTTTTTGGTTTGATAAAATACACTCTTGACTAATTTCCAAAAATGAAATACATATCGATTGACTAAATGAGATTCATTGGACAAAATTTTCTACAAAACATAGACTTTAGACTTCATCAAGTATTTCTAAAAATGTAGACATGAGATTTGGTGGTATAACTATGATTTTGGTTAGATATATGGGTTAACTTCCTATTTTTAGTGAATAAAACCATACGATTGTAGAAGACATGAAAAACTAATGTGGTAAAATTCAAAATAATTGTTTATTTGGATAAGATATTTAGACAATAAGGAGAAGACAAGGACAAATAAATGTTTCATTAACTTTTCACAAATTTGAGATATGCAAATTCAACAATTAATTATTGGAAGCTTTTGATGACAACAAATAATGTCAAAATATATAGATCCAGGAATGAATAATTTGAAAATTATATTCATTTTTTTTTCACAAATGATAATGTGTATAACCAAAATAAAATAAAATTATATTTATTGAAAAGACCTATTTCACGTAGCATTGCAACTAACATAGGAACTGACAATGCACTAGCAGGAGGTCAAAATGATGAAATTGACATGGATGTGTTAATTTATAAGGATGAAAGGGTGATGTTAACTTCAAATATTTTTATAAAATTATGTCTTGTAAATGGATTATAATATATGAACCTACGATTGCCCCAACAGAACCACCAACATTGTTATGGCCAAGTTTGATAGTTACACATAAAAAACATTTTAAGATGAAACTCCAAACAATTCTAATTGCACCAATACAAAGGGGTCACACAATCCAACTACCTTTATGTTTGGCTTGATCATTTACAATACAAGTATCAAAAGGTTTGAATCTTTCAAAACCCATAATTGATATAGTTAGAAAATAAATAACATGGTTAAAATTTGTGTCTATATCCCATGTCAATTCTTTGTAAGGACTTACAATATTACCAGCATTTTCATATGACTATTATGAAAAGTTAAAAAAGGGAAAACAACTTTCTAAATAGAAAGTTGAGGAAGAAAATTGAAATTCTTAGAGGATAAATAATGCCATGTGCTTATCACAAATTTGTTTCTATCTTTATTACATGATCAATTATTTTACGATTTATGTGATATGTATGACACATTTTGATAAGTATTAAATGATTCTTTAATTTAATTATTTTATCTTTTGTAAATTACACATTTGGATGATTTACAAATGATTCATTTGTCTTTCATTCATCTTATGTACATTACACTTTTGGATGATTTAATGTGATGTATATTTCACTTTTTATGATTTAATTATGTGTATTATACATTTAAAATTTTATTAAAAACTTCATATTATATGTTAATTAAATACACAATATGCATATATAATACTAACATACCTATCTTAAATAAATTTATGTAGAAGATGCTAAGAAATACCAGTCTTGAGAAACCTGTTCCAATTATGTCACAAATATAATCTAATATAATATAATATAGACACTTCAATAATGACATCTATCCATGTCTTTTACATATATTTCTCTAAGATATGCATGTTTGTTTTTATAAGCAAACACTATTCGAGCTAAGAATTTAAAATGCATTTTTTAGAATTTTAGCCCACACTCCATGTCACATATCAAATTTCTATCCTTTTGAATATTAAGGTTGTAAACTTATAATTTTATACCATTATGATTATCTATAATATCATACTTCATTACCATTTGCTCCATATAATACCAAGTCCAGACAAAATATTTATTTAAGTTTCAATGTTGAATAGTGTGTATTTTCAAATAAAAATATATACTTCCATCTAAGACTCCAATGTGTATTTTAAGTGGAATTTTAGCTAAGATCTATTAAAAAATTAAATAATATTTATAAAACTAGTTTCATTTGTGTCCTCCAAAAAACTATTGTTATGATGGATTAGTGAGTGTGCTATTATTTTTTTTCATCTAGGTGAAATTTTTTTTTTTTTAATTTATTTATATATAAATAAAATAAAAATAAATTTATGTTTAGGTTTGTAAACTAAATCTAATTTTCATATGAGTCATAGATTTATATATAATTATTTGTATTAAAATTATATTCAAAATATATTATAGATGTAACGTGAAATTTTGAGCACACTTAAATATTGAATCATATATTTATTTTCTTTAGTGTTTCAATATTTTACTATGATTTTAATGAAAAATGTTGAATGATGTTTTTCAAGACCCTTTCAAACTAGACACATCATACAATCAAATTTTAAAACTTAAATGTTCGTTGAAGGAAGTTTATTATGGATGAATTTGGAATGAACACAAATTTCTAAAGTGAATCCTAGTCTTCATGGATAATGCTATAAATTATAGACAAAGGGCCTACATAGATTTGTCAACTGCAACTATATTTACCAGTGAAAATATGTCTAACAAACAAAATATGAACTAGAATAAGAAATTTAATTAAAAGATTAATAATTTGAATACTAAATTATTTAATCTTATTATTTTTCATATATTTATTTCTTATTTTAAATTAATAATTTTAACTAACATACATAGCTTAGATAAATGTATGTAAAAGACATTGAGAGATATCATTCTTGAGTGCTCCCTTCTATTTATTTTATAAATCCATAATCATATAAGCACATCGAGAATGATATCTATAATCATATTTTATATAGATTTATCTAAGATATGCATTCTATTTTTCAAAAATTTATGTGCATAAAATTTTCTTAACTTCTAATTTTGTATATATAAAACCTAATATGGTAATTATTTTTTATTGGTTTTTTTTCAATGTTTCAAATAGGTAAATATTGATCTAAGTTTATAATCTAGGTATTTTTAGAATATAGGATTTAAATAGGCTTTGTTAAATATTTAAGTTTTAAAAATATGTTTTTTTTATAAGTTAGAAAATGAACTAAATTCATTAGGCATTTTTTATAAGATTTTTTTATATAGGTTTAAAATATAGGTAAAAAATTGTATATATGTTTCCAATTTATGTGTTTTTAGAATATAGGTTTTAAATCTAGGTGTATGCATTTAAAATTCACCACTCCTCCTTCATTAATAGTTTTATCATTATTCATCACTAATTATCATCATCTCTAATATCATTGTTTTAACATTATCAACATCCAATAACCTTCTTCTTACATCTCCCACATCACACTAACCTTAAAACATCCTTCATGTCAATTAATCATCCTTTTATCATGTCATTTATCCACTAATCAAAGCTTACAAAATTATTAAAGAATTTAAAATTCCTAACCACCTACCCTCACATACCCCCACTAACACTCCTACAAATCACATCATTAATCCTTATCTAACCTTCATTAATTCATCATAAAAAATGTAAAAAAATTTAAACTTACAAGAACCACTCCCCAATACTTTTTAGAGATTTATTGGAATTTTTAATTCCTTATAATTATCTCCACCATTGATCTTTCATCCTCTATGTATGAAATATATCCATCCCTTCACTTCATCAACCTCCTATAAATTACGCTACATCTCCATGAAAATCTAAGAGCCTTGAATGTAAATTGCATGAACAATGTCACCATGTTATCATCTTGTCTAAATAATACACTAATCCTTATCAAAATGTTCAATTTTTGAGTCAACAAGAGAAATGAAACATCTATTATCATTATTTAAACATGCCCAGGTCATTTTTTTCACATCCAACCTTGTCAATGAGGAAGAATTCATTGCAATTAGAGGTGTAATGGTTGTTTATATTTTCATTTTAAACTTACATGTGAATCTCTTGTTCCTCTAGCTCAAACAAAGGTGTTTGTGAGTGGATTTAGAGTAGGAATTTTGAATTCATTTAATTTTTATATTTCCTCTAACACTCATTTTGACATCACATTTTTGAAACCATAATGTGATGAAAATCTCTTAAATTTTGGCTGTGAATATTTTATGGGCTTGACTAAGATTATAGTTTCCTTGAAAATAAGATTTAGTGGCCAAAAACTGCAAAATTCCATAAAAATTAAAATTCCAAATTGCTTTCAGCTTTGCATTGTGTTGAGGTGAATTCACTCTATGAAAATGAGACTTTGCACTAATCATTCATGATTATGTACTTACCGATAAATTTGATAGTCAGAGTGTATTTAACCACTTGAATTTTTTTACTACTTTACTCAAGTCCAATTCTATTAAATTAGTGATATTGATTAGGAAATAATTGTTTTTTTATACTTTTAGTGATTTCTCACCTTTCTATTACTATTTGTGTGCAATATGTGAAGCCATTACTACAAACATGAGGCTTTAATATCAATATTAGCATTTTTGAACTCAACAAATGTGGCTTCACATATACATGGATTTGAAGTATGATATTTATGTTTTCTATTAAATTTTATATATCTCGAGTGAATCCATGTCTATCTTTTAGTTACTTCACATTTGTGATTATCATATTTGATATTTAATCAGTGACTTTGTTAGTCTTCGTATCAGCTTCAATATTTTCAATTTTTTGGTCTATTATTTTGCATTATCAACTTTGTTTCTCCATTCATGGATTAATTATCTACAAACATGATTTTTATTCTTTTTGATTTTCTAATTTTTTACTAACCTATCTATTTCAGTGGCTTCATTATGTGTAGAAATGGACTCATCCTATAATTATTAGCTCTAACCTATTCAGATGCAACTTTGTTCACTAACTATTTCTTATTTTTAGCCAAACTATTTTTATTTAATGATTTTGTATATGTAGATTGGTTTCATCCTGTAAATCAGGGGATTCACTCTAAGTAGCTATGGATTTGCTTTTTGACTGTAATTTTAGGTTGACCTTCAAGAGCTAAATTCAAACTAAATATTCTTATTTGTAAGTTTACCCATAAAAGACACAACATATTAAACCTATCATAGACACATTTTTTTAATCATATCTAATTAATTCATTAATAAAAATTTATTTTTTTAATTGTCTTAGCTTTTTACTTTGTGCTTATGTATTTATTTTACCTAAGGCTAAGGTTATGTATGCTCTCCCCTCTCATATGTAGGTTGACCTTGGGGATAAAAAAAAGTAAATATATCTCTTTCCTTTTTTATTTTATAGAGGAAACATGACATGGAATTCATCTCCATGCACTTGTCATAGTCACTAGGTGGGTTTTGATGTGGATTTCATCACCATGCACTAATCCCAATCATGTGTTCTAGTGAAGTATAAATATAAAAGAGAGATGTCATAAAACTAAATGGATTTCTCCTTTAAAAAATTTGTGAAGTGAGGAGGTTGCACTCCACTACTTAATTATTAGACAACATCCTTATATGTATTTGGGACCCACGTACCTCAAAGTATTTAGGGGACTCCCTTAGAGAGACATGTATATCATAGATTAATATCCTTGAGTCACAAACAATGATCAATATAGGCAAAAAAATATCCTCTAATACTATTCACCATAGACATACATAGAGTGAGGGTTAGGAGACCAACCTATTCACCACTTTACATTAGTATAACAGTGGGCTAGTAGTTGCATTGCAAACCCATATCTACTAACATAGGCTTGTCACTTACCTACTCTTGTTTGAGTTTTCTCAAGAACCATTATATTTGTAAACCCTCAAACCAAATAAGAACCACATCAAAATCAATAATATGAAGCATACCAAGACCTAAATCACCCCTCATCATTATAAAAGGTCATAATCCAATCCCAACAAATTCTTAGTCCAAACACCTAGTCCATATAACATTCCTTTATCGAAACATCCATCTACGAAGATTCTTTATCTATCCCCCAACAAGTCAACATCCTAAAACCTATCCCAACCCAATCATTACTTGATCAATATAATCCAAACTTCATATCATCATATATAGTCTAAGATTATCCACATCCACATGAATCAAACAATAATATCTAATCACATCAAGTCTACAATCATTCCTAATCACCAACCAAATCAACCATACACTTGCCTTAGTCCACATAAGTAATAACCCCTTCACATTCCATAGCCACCATCATAAGCTTGTTTACATCCAAACCTAGTAAGTTTGAATCATAAACTCAATTAAATAAAATCATCCACTTAGTCCAAATCATCCAATTCATCCAATCCAATGTGAGTATATCATTTGATCACTTGAATATGTCTAAAGTAAATCAAGTCTACATCATCAAAGGTGATTATGACCTAGTCATATCTCTTTATTTAATCAAACCTATCCCCCCTACCCAAATATTAGTCAAATGCAAGATATTTTCTTAGCTAATAATCAATTCCAAAATTCAAATCAACATCATTAGTTATTATACCCTAATCAAATAAAATAAATAAATGCTTAGATATCTCACACCCAAATCAAATTTTCTAAAATTCATCCAACTAACACGTATCACATCTCATCAAACATATCACATCACATTTACCAAAAGTCAAAATTTAAATCAAACTAAATCAAGCCTTTTTTAAATGGTCCAAATTATAAATTTATTCCACTTCATCCAAAGATCCCACTTTCATCTCATAGTCTTTTCATTCAATCCCCCACACCTGTCAATTGGAGTTGAATAATCACATCATCCATCCTTTCTCCCATATTGATCCATTTCCTTCCAAACATATTTAGATGTTTCTATGTTTGAGAAATACATCTTTTCCAATGAAGATAATGTCCTTTTATGGATCTTATAAATGGGTGCCCGACTTCCTGTAGACTTTGATCCCATTCCACCATAATCAAGAGTCATTCAGTCCTTCTATATAAACATCAATTTACTCCTAGCCTCTATCCTAGCCCATCACAATTAAACCTTTTATCTACTATCCAATCATAGTCAAAATTTCCATCCACTAGTCATAGTGTTAATCATGGCATCCCACATCACAATAGCAGAGGGAGTCCTATCTTAGAAATTTTATCCCCTAATCCACATCAAATGCCATTATCTAACTATGTCCTCCCAAAGTTAAATCATTTGATTTAGAGTCAAGTTCTTCCACATCCAAACAAATATTTGAAAGGAGATAATACACTCCTCTTAGTGAATTCTCAGAATCCATCTTTCATCAATTATCTAATTAAATATGATCATGTATATACAAACCAAGCCTCTTGATCTAACCAAAAACAAGCCATATTGGTATAGAGAAAGCCAATACTATCAGTAACATGGAACCTAGGGGTATTCTATTAATAGATGCCTCAATTTAAGAAATAATGGCCAAGATCTAATTGA
>JARHVA010002575.1:1822500-1832500 GCA_037957365.1 Torreya grandis | reverse complement strand
AAAGTACCTCAAAACATGGGTGAAAATCCACTTCATCCCTACATTCATGTCCTAAAATCTCTTTTCAAACCCATATGCATCACATTGATCAACTTCTAGCCATCCTTATCTATCATACCCATCTTAAACATCTTGTTCCATCATATTATTTCCTTAGCAAAGGAATGAAATATATATTGAGACATGTTCTAAAAACATCATAGCATATCCTTGAAGTGGTACTCAGGTGACTAGATATTTGGTTCCCACATGACACAATCCTTCGAGATCCCTAATCCATTCCTCATCATCCCTCTCCTTTGAGAATCATCCAAATCCTTCATTATTCCACCCACAATCATATCCTATCCTAATTTATAGACTAGAGTGTTCCATTTATCAGTGACCCCATTTTTTTACATATATAACCCAAAAAACCTTAAAAATTATAAATTCCCCAAAATGTAAAAAACATAAAAATAATACAAAAAATCTAAAACATCCCAGTCATCTTGTCCTACATCTTAAGTAAAATCCATATCCTTATCTATTTCCATATTATTATCTAATTCCATATCCTTATCTAAATCCACATCATTATCCAACACATCAGTCTATCAAATCTAACCTCACAACAGATATCATCACATGCGGGCAAAAATCAAACAAGGCATATTGAATCAGGAATCAATCACTCATCTTGGACTACAAACAAGATATTGATCATATAAAAATCAATACATTACATAATATACCTATAAATACTTATGTGTTCATTTAAATTTTATTATATTTTGATGATGTTTGACTTTTTTAACCTCTTTTTATCATGTATATATCTTTGTCTAATCAACTATCTTTGTCTACTTATCTGCATCTATTCATTTAAGTTTCTTTCATTGGGAGTTTTGTGAATATAATTATACATATTTTATCTTGTCATTTTATCATTTGTACAATAACATGTGTCAAAAATGTCATCTCAATTCTTTATACCAATGGTGCATAACACTGCATGCTACTTTTATAAGTTTTATTTGTAATATTTGTCTTTTGTGTTAGTCCAAAATACAATAGTACATAACTATTTAAATTTGTAACTGCTAGAGACATGGCATAATTATTTTTAATTTTGGAAATATTTATAGTTTTTGTTGATTTTATATTTTTTAAATTATTTTTCTTAGTTTCTGTCATGGGTGGGTATTATAACTTTTACTTCAAATAAACAATTTTTTATTATATTTAATTAAAACTTTTGATTTGACATATTATTCTAACAATTATATAGTTCCGCATTAAAATGTTGAAATATTTTTTATAATGTTATCATCAAATATTTAATATTTTTTTCCGTGATTGAATCATATTTTTTCTAAAGCTTGCATTTATTATACAAAAATTTCCAAAAAGGAATGTGACTTTAGCTCTATATATTTATAACAAGTTTTAGTATCACTTGTATTTTATTTCAATATATATTATTTTAATTCCCATCTCTTCTTTAATAAAATAAGATGATTTTTTTCTCCCTAACTTATATGTGTGTGGGTGTGCACACACACACGTGCATGTGTTTATGTGTGCATGCACACACACACACACACACACGTGTGTGTGTGTGTGTGTGTGTGTGTGTGTGTGTGTGTGTGTGTGTGTGTGTGTGTGTGTGTGTGTATTTACATAAATGTATATACATAACTATACATACATGTAGATGTGTGTGTGTGTGCACACGTGTGTGCACGTGTGCTACCTAATGCTACATTAAATCATGATTTCTCAATAAAATGGATCAAGACCATGACAACACCAATCCACAACCATCAACATCTTATCATTATCAAATCATTTATCCTAATCTAGATCAATCATCAAAATTAAATCATCTAACTTCTTATCTAACATTCTTAAAATAACATCCACCACCTTAGTCATTATTACAGCCAAGTCAAATAATCCATCAAACCTATATAAAATAATCATGTCTATTAAACATCCAATTATCAATCTTATCTAATTCAATCATCAACATTTGAATCCTATCATATATCAAAAAAATAAAACATATAAGTCCAATCATCTATGTTTCATCTAATCATATCTAACAATCACAATCATCAATAATCTAAATTTTTTTATAACATCCATCATCATCATTGATCTTAATCAGTCTCCTTGGGGCATCCTATGGGTATTGTCATCATATCATATATCCTATCAATCTTCATCTCATATTCCCTTGTAGGGAGAACTACATCGACATGTCTTATGCAAGAATTTGAGTTCAAATAGATGTGAGAAAAACCTTTTATAAAATGATTTGGTTAAAATATCTAGAAGATATTAATTTGATGAATTTGTGGACTATGAAAATTTGCCTTTCCAGTGGTTAGTATACCATGCCCATGGTCATCTATCCTAGATTTGTCCTCCAAAATTAATATCTAAAAAAATATTGAAGAAATAAATTTTAGACAGCTTACAAGAAGGGGAAGAAAAAATTTAACCCTGACTTAAAATGGAAGGGTAAAGGGTTAAATGTTAACTCTTTTTGTGGTTTTAGGTAGCAAATCATATGAAGTTAGTCTCAAGATAATGACTTCATTAGAATCTTTAAATGGAACCAAATAATAAATTAAAGACCCTGAGTTAATCACTCTTCCTAGTGTATGGGGATTTTGTTTATGATAAAAATTATTTTATCAATGAATCAACCCTTTCACCTATTGTGAAGGTCAAGGTGGAATTGTACTAGTCTAGACATGAGGTTCTAAATGTTCAATTATGATCCTGAAGATGTGACAGATTTTTTTATAAGTTTTGGGAAGTAATTAATAAGTTATCAAATGCAACATATTCCATTTTAACTATCATAAATCCACTTTATCAAATCATGAATTAGTCAAAATAAGAATATCTAATCTATTCTATTCGACAGAGAAAACCTATGAGTTAGACAAACTTTTGAAGAATAAAAATCTGATTTAGTAAATAGTTATATATTCAAATAATATCTTGTTTCTTGTTAAATATTCTCTAAGTTAACATCAAAAGACAACCATATATTTAAGAAAAGAGAAGGATAATATATTCAAGAACATAAACAAATAAAAGAGAGACACAACAACAACAACAACAACAACAACAACAACAACAAAACTAAAGATAAGCAAACAACTAAACTAAGAAAGGACAATAAGCAACTAAATCTAACCTAAAAAAAACTTAGTCTAATCAAAAGACAAACCTAGGAATAAGATAAAAACTAAGGACTAAAAATAATAAAACAAAAAATCTAAAGCTAAACATAAACAAAATTAATCTAATAAACTATGAAACAACTATCAAATAACAAGTCTAAATTAAACAAAAAAAGACTATTAATTGAAAACTTTAAAAGATTTAGAAACTAATTAATATTAAATGCTAAAAGAACTTAAACCCTAAAATAGAACTAAAATAAAGGACTGATCAAAGGGAAGGTCTATTTCTATCTAATCAAAATAAATAAAAATAACTAAGCTAAAGAATTAATAAACTCTAACATTAAAATGAAACTAAAATCAATCTAGGAGAGAAACTAAGAAATAGAAGGGAAAAAAAACTAAATTAAAAAAAATTAAAAGTTAAAATTATATTAAAGCTAGATTCAAAATAGATTACAATAAGGCGTGTGAGCCTCAAATGAGAGTCGTCTTAGCAGAAGAAGATAATTTTATTGAAAAAACCAATATTCTTCCTTTACAATAACTTGAGTGATAACTTTACAATCAAAATAGATCAATAAAGTGTAATAAAATAATGAAGTGATTATCATTTTTCAGGTTGAATACTTGGAATCTATGCATATGACTATGAATAGTAATCATCAAAATATGTTAATCTTAGTAAACTTTATATAATTAGTATTAAATGATAATAAAAGCTAGATATACTTATGTTGCATAAGCAATTACTCAACCATCAGATAAAGTACCATTGGGCATATCTACAAGAGTTGTCTATCTTAGATAAGTTACATAGAAAGAAGAAAGATGAATGATTGAATTCACAAAAAATGTATAAATGTTTAATACCTATTATTCTTCTATCTTCAAATGATTCCTTGATCTCTTTTAATACCTTCAAACTTAGTTGCAAATAAGTTATAACTAACTTTAGTTAGTTATTAGTTTATGTTAACTAATTGACGTTTAAAAATTCAATTAATTATAAACAAATATTGGTTAATAACATGCTTAATTAATACTTAAAAGTTTTAATTGATCAAGATATTTAAAATATAGGTCGGGGGTACTAAAATTAATAGGTGGGGATCTTCATCAATTAATAATATAATAGAATACATATTTTAACCATAAAATAGATAAGTCAAAGATCAATAAATTCTATTTATATTAAACCACAATGCCTATCAAAAATAACTTAAGCATATATATTTATATCAAAATTAAATATGATGCATCTCCAAACTATTATAAAAAATATGATGTTTAAGTATCAACTTAAAAGTGAAAAGTTCTGCCATGAAATAGTTTGACTGCAAACAAAGTTTATCTAGTGGACATTCAATAATCATCTAATACTAAAAGTACTTTAATCACATTCTTATCTTGTGCATTAAGATACACAATATGTTTTATCTCTGTAGTAGAAAATTGTACCAACTTCATCTCAAATTTACTTGTATTATCATCAACTTCCAATTTGATCTTTTTCAGCATTCTAACTTCCATAGGTGTATCAGACTCTAACTGACTTTCAACTCTCTTTTTTGTAGTTATTTTATGTGCAATTAGAAGTGGAAAATTCATTGTCTTTATCCTATCAACATATCCATGTATTCCCAAATTCAACCTTTCATATCCCAAGATAGGTTCATTATATGAAGTACAATAGGCTCTTGGTGGAAAGGTGAAGATTCCTCTAAAAGAATAGCCATATTTATGAAATTTTTAGCATGGATTGTCGTTATTTCAAACTATGTGGTCAGATTAGCAAGATTAGGTTCAATATCTTATTGTAATCTTTTAGGGGATTGAATCTAAAGATGATGTGGGTTATTCTCTAAGTGACAAGAAGAAGTAATCTACAAGTGGAATATTGCTCCAAACCTATGGCCATAAAAGCCTCTATTTCCTGTATGGCCTCTATTAACTATATTAAAGGGTAAGCTATTAAGCACATTCCAAAATTTAGGATCTGAGACATCAAAATGTATAGACATCCTAGGTCCCCTATTGAACCTGGGACCAAAATTTTTTACATGAAAACTGTTAGGAAATCATGTAATCTATGGTAAATATTATTTGGAATGTTAGTTGTGAGATATAAGCTCATGTATATTGTATTTGTTAGAGTTGTTAAGTTGTTTGAAACAACTCTTATATTTTGGGTAGAGCATTTCTAGCTCCCCTATTTTTTATAATTCATATTGCCTATAAATTAGGCAATCCTTTCATATGAAATATAATGTGATTATTTCTTTCATGTGGTATCAAAGCATGGATTGAACCTATGATATTTTGATCATTGATTTGGGGCAAAACCAAGATTATCCTTGATCACCCCTCTCATGAGAAATAATGTTTTGAAGATCATTTTTATTTTTTGTTATTAACTTTGTTTTGTTTTGTATATCTTCTCTAGATAGATCTAATTGGTTTACAAAGGGCCTTTGATTACCACCATCCAAGATTAAGCTACCAGACTCGTCGTACAATATAAGAAGAATTCATTTGTAGTAGAATTAAATCTGTAGCATCATGGATATACAAAATACCATATACAACTTTGTTAATATTTATTGTATCTATGGATTATATACAACATTTACATTATCAATTTGAATTAGGACTATTTTGCATTGCCATCTACAAGCTTACACTCAGTTTTGTCTCCACATCAAATCTTGCATCTAGTTGTCCTTGATTTTTTCCAATAGTTCTTCACTTAGCCATGGTGTCCACGAACTAAGATTTTCATTCACGATATCTCTATATAAATCTAAGCACCATTATATTCTAGATACCTAGGTACCTCCCCAGTTACATCGACTCTTTTTCCTTGCATTTATTGTATATTGGATATTTATGCCGCATGGCCAATATAGCAAACCCTAAATGGAACCAATAGGGTGGCACCACCATTGACAGAAATTGGATATGGTGTAAATAATTTGTTTGAGTAAGTCTTAGGCTTGGGTCATTTTATTTTGATAATATTTATTTGTAAGTCTTTTTTTTTAGTGTTGTCATTGCGCTCTAAAGAAAGGCATGTGGAATTTGTTAATTAGAAAATTTTAATGTTTGTCTTTATTAACAAGTGGTTTATAGCCAATGGTTTAGGTTATTATGTAACGATGTGTCTTTAGGTCATGATATAGTTTTATACCATATAATTTGTGTCTAGATCTTAGGAGTTTAGTTTCTAATATAGTTGAAAAGCTATTTATTAGAAATTAAAGTTAAGCATCTTGTAATTATGTTGATTAGCATTAAAATGTCAAAATGGTAAAAAATTGCCATTAGTCACTTTTGTATATTAAAATTTTTAAAATAAATAAATAAAATAAGTTTTGCCTCACTTTTCAAAAATTAGACACATTTTTTATTATATGCAACATCCATAGTGAGAGGGTGCATTATCAGTTGAACTCAACACCCAGGAAATTATAAATGAGACTTATAGTCAAATTAAATTGAG
This sequence comes from Torreya grandis, assembly GCA_037957365.1. NCBI lineage: Eukaryota > Viridiplantae > Streptophyta > Pinopsida > Cupressales > Taxaceae > Torreya > Torreya grandis. Next base: position 1,825,813 of record JARHVA010002575.1, on the reverse strand, counting down.
TTAGCAATATCCTATACTGGAGGATGGAGGGAGGCTAGAGGATAACCAACAACCTCTTGTTAGTTTCCAATGCTGGGTTTGTATCAAAGATTTGGTGGCATATTTTATTTCAATTGTGAGTTTACTTCTAGTTTGCAGTATTCCTAATTGAATAAGTGGAAATTTCACACTGAGAGGGGGAACATAATTCCAATATTCCATTTTAAATTTTTGAGTGTGTATTGTGTGAGCAATTTTTCCTATGTTATTCCCTACAGTGAGATTTGATAAGAGCTAATAATACTACTTGGCACATCGTGATGTGGTTGTTGGTAAACCACTCAAAAACTATCATCATTCTATCTTGGTTTGTGGTGAACCAATGGAAAACCACCACTCTTAGTTTTTGGTCAACCATTATGTCTTGGTTTGTGATTAACCAATGCAATATCACCTAATCATGAAAGCCAGGTGCAAGTATAAGGCAATTTTTCCCCATGTTCTCACTAAAGTGGGGAATGTTAGGAAATCATAGTGTTCCATGGTAAATATTATTTGTAATATTAGTTGTGAGACATAATCTCACATATATTATATTTGTTAGAGTTGTTAAGTTGTTTGAAAGAACTCTTGTATTTTGGGTAGAGTGTTTCTAGATTCCCTATTTTTTAGGATTCATATTTCCTATAAATTAGGAAATCCTTTCATATGAAATATAATTTGATTACTTATTTTAAAAACCACCTCTAGGAATATTCCTAATAGGATCAAGGTGATTTACATTACTACCAAAATTATTTATCCAACCCCTGTCATCACTGCTTCTAGCTAACTCAGGATGGTTCCACCTAGACTTTATGAACAATCTGGAATATAACAATTTTAAAACTGAGAATCAATAAATTGCTTAGAAGAAACAACACTGAATATCCTATAAACTATCATTTCTCCATAAACTGAACATTATTGTATCAAAAATCAACTGAGACCTCAACTAATATCAAAATATCAAGATTTCATTATAGAATATTTTAGTAAAATTTTAAATGTAAAACGAATATCTATCAAATATTCTCACTGATCCATCAACAAATGACTGAGCTTTTAAAAGAAACATCATTTATTTCACAAATTATTGTTAACTCCATGAATTTCCTATCTTCATTGAATCAACTAAAAACTAAACATTCCAAATTAAAGATATATAAAATCCCAGTAAAATATTTTCAAGGAGATAACATCAAATGAAATCTGACACTAATATTATTTATTTTAAAATATAGACTTCATATAAATATCCATCTGATAAGAAATAATTTCATTAGGAAACCATAATTTCAATATCCAATTTCAATATAAAGTTAAAAACTTCAATATTGAGATATAATTTTAATAGAAATCTCATTTTAAATCTAAACCTTAAAAACACATTTGCAACTAAAAATTGGTAGGCAATTTTATAAATTCAAGACTATCCATGTGTATATATTGATGATTTACTTGCATATATTTTGCTCAATAACCAACTGTAACTATTCAAACTTATCTTATATGAAAACATTTTAAAAACTATCTATATGAAACCAAAAATCCTTAAGCCTTTTTGAGACAATCATAGCATACAAATTCATAATTTATACATAAATAACAAGCCAAAACAAGTTCTTACAACTTCAAAACTTTGATACTTTTAATCTATAAATTATGCATGCATCATAATTTCTCAAGTATACAAACAAAATTATTAACTTTTCAATGAACATGTAGATTGTCACATTATTTTCTATCAAATAATATTGATATAGGTCATTTCATACATGTACATTCCCTTCTGAAACTCAACCCTACAGTATAAAATCATATGAACAGATCTATTCATATTATTGAGAATGAAATTTTCAATCAAAGACGTTCTAGAGTACCTATTCTCAAAAATATCAATAGAGCCTTTATATTCAAAAAATTAGTAAAGTAGAAGCTTCAAATTTTTGAGAATATATGTCTATAATCATCCAAATTTTGACCCAACTCAGAGAAAGTACCAATAGAAATCCTTTCAATGTCAACATCAAATACTTATGCCAAAAACAAAACTGTCTACTCACAAAATGAAAACCCTCAAAACCAATCATGTTGAACAAATTCTAAAATCTCAAATAACCAATAAATCTACAAAATTTATGTAGAGAAGTCAAAACTCTTGATTTGTTTCAATAGACTTATTCCACATAAATCAAGTCTTGACCCAAACAATCTTTTAATATTTTCTACAAAATCCAAGCTAAATAAAATCCAGAAAGTTGGCCATCTAAATTTATGCATGTTGAGAAACTATTCCCTTTCAAAATATTTACACACAATAAAACCATTTGATCATGAGTAAGGAATCAAATATGTAGACCCATTTCTAAATATTCAATCTCTAACAAAACTCTCAGCATAAATGACCCTAAATATCATATATATGAACTGAGACCTTCAACAAAGCCCTTTTAATATAATACTATTCTCAAAATATACCATTGAACAGATAGGATCCCTTTGCATGCATGTTAATAATAACTAGAAAACCTCAGATTTGATCATTTCCATAATACATACATACCATGCACAACTGGCAACATCTCCATCTATACATATAACAAATTTCTTAAATATACTTAAGGAAATAATCAGTAACTCTCAAAACATCTACATGAAGTCATATTTATAAGATTTTCTCATATTAAAGCCCATATTTCTTCATAAAGTCATTCAAAAATAGTTTAGATTTTCCTTGAATACTCATGTAGATACAAAATCTCAATCTGATACTTATTTCCTTGATGCAAAATGTAAATTTTATCTTAAACCACTATGAATACTTCAAAAATTCATTCAATGTTGTATAAACATACCTAGAAACACACCTTGAAACCTTTCTAACTGAAATTCTCTAATTTTCCTCCATTGCAACCTCAAAAAACTCAATTAACCAAATCTTTGCTTCCACAAGAAGATTGAAAAAAATAATCAAAAACCAAAAAATCTCAACACTTATATCTGCCAACTTACATCATAACCAACTCGATGTCGTGCTTGAATCTCATTGGTTTGCATCGACCAAAGAGGTATTTAGAAATCCTACCAATTTTTTTATCGACATTGATAAACTTAGCTATTACTAAACCTTCACACTAAAACCATAACTAACCTCCTCAAATCGAGGCAGTCATGAATCACATTAAATTCTATTACTGTCAAATCTTCCTAGCAATCTCAAAGTATTATAAATATGCTTTGCTTTAAATTTTCCATCCAACTCACCTTGCCATGGTGGATCGGATTGTGTTTC
>JARHVA010002575.1:1790000-1820000 GCA_037957365.1 Torreya grandis | reverse complement strand
CTTTGCAAGTCAAGTTCAATGGATTTTACATGTTGATTTCTACAGACTTTGTATCTGCAGTTTCTACAAGCAGGTTCATTTATACAGGTTCAAATATTTCTACAAGTTGTTTCAGTCAAAATAATTGGTTTTCAATGCTTGGTCATTTTCCAAAATTAGTTCAGAGCTTCAGTTCAATTGAAAATCTTCATCGACAGACATCTAAGTGCAAAAAGAGACTTGAACCATTGAACCGTTGAACCATTGAACCACTTTGGTTCAAAGGTTCAATATGTTCAAAGTGCAATGTCTTTGGCAAGAGTTAAGTGCTTCATCAAGGTTCAAAGTTCAATTGCTTCAATTGGTTCATCGACTTCAAGACACTAGGCCAAAATAAGGCGGCTTGAACCATTGAACCATTTTGGTTCAAAGGTTCAACGAGTTCAAGGTTCAATTACATGTTCAACCAAAGGAATATTTCAATGGCTCATTTCAACTAAGTGGTTCAACTCTTTATTTTCACTCAGTTGGTTTGTTCTTTCAGTTCATCCTTTGGTTCAATGTCTACAGGTTCAATAGCAGGTTCGAAGACATTTTTCAAAGCTTTGTTTGAACCGTTGAACCAAAACTTGGTTCAATGTCTCGGCTCAATGAATAGGTTCAAAAGTAGGTTCATTCACTTGGTTCAACCACTTGGCTCATTGGACGGTTCATCGGCCCTTGGTTTAAAGGGGCTCGGTGCACTTCATTGAACCGTTGAACCGATTCAACAGATAGGTTCAATATTTTGGTTCAACATCAAAGTTCCTATTGGTTCAAAGGCAAGTTCATTATGTTTGGTTCAATTTTTAGTTCATTGGCTTGTTTCATTCATTAAACTATCAGCTTGAACCATTTTTGGTTCAACCAATTGGTTCAACATCTATAGGTTCAACGTCAAAGTTCACGGGGGTGGTTCAATGCAAAAGGCGACCTCTCAAAGGACAAGTGCCCTTGCGGAGGACACTTAATCAATAAAAACACTCTTCTGAAGGGTCATTTTTCAAGGAAGCCAAAAGGTAATTCTTTCAGATTTTCTTAAATCATTTGAAAATTAGCTAACACTTAATTCTTTCAGACTTCTGTCCGAAGGAATTCCTTCGGACAAAAAGTCCAAAGGAATTCTAAGTGGCTGAGGGCTCAAAATATCCGAAGACTTGTTCAAAGATATGCCAAAATAAATAATTCCATAGACTTTTGTCCACAGGAATTTTCCCTAGACTTTTTGTCTGTGGGAATTTTCCCCGGGCAAATTGTCCACGGGAATTTTCTGCGAGACAAATGTCCACGGGAATTTTCCCTGGGGATTTGTCTGTAGGAATTTTCCCTAGGGAAATATCCATGGGAAACATTTGCCTGAAGGAAGCCTTAAATAGAAAGCCCGAGGATTTGTCCACGGGAACTGCCACGGCAAAGGGCTATTGAAGGACCCCGAAGGGCAGGTGCCCTTGCGGGGGACTCTCAGCGGCCAAAGTAAAGGACCCTTTCTAACCCATTCAAGGATCACTTCTTAAGGCCCAAAAGGGTAAAGTCAAAAGCCAAAATAATACCAAGGGGTGACACCCCCAAAGACATCAAATTCAGGACAGTGAACTAGTCGTTGAGAGCACATTGACGGGCATATAAACGTCAATTTTAAAGACAGTGAAATCGCTGTTGATCCTTTGAATTTACAGACCTGAATGCATTCACAAAATTCAAGACCAAAACCAGCTGAAAGTGAGTAAAGATAGAACAATGGATGAATCCAGGACCCGATTCAATTAACCAAAAAAGGAGGAATGATGAAGACAAGATCAGACTGTCAGATGGACATTGAAAGTTGCAATCTTTCAATTATGTGGCTTGTTTATCTACATTGAAAAGATCAAATGGGTAAAATGCCCCGAAGTTCCAGCCTATCTTCCTAACATTTCCCAATGCATCATGATGTATTACTGTTCCCGAGTCCTTCTTGAAGTGGCTATATAAGGGACTTTCTTTCAATGTAAAAGGATCTCTTTTTTGACAATCTGAATGAAACTATGCCCAAATTGAGAGGCATCATTGAGACTTTGTGCTCAATCTGTTAATCATATTTTGTTACTGGAATAAGAAAGCAAGGGACTTTTTCAGACTTTATGCTGTGATTTCTTTGTTATTAAGGAAATTGTTCTTATGCCTTTTTCCTTGATCTATTTTCTGTTCCATTAATTCAACAAGCAGAATTAGTAAAATTAATCAAGAAGGTGTCCTGAAGAATCAATTGTGGAAAGACTTTGTGCCCCCATAGCTGACTTCAGTGTGTTTTCTTTTCATTGATGTGTAAAGGACTTTGAGAAGACTTTGTGCCCTCATTGTCCTTCGTATATTACTCTTGAGCATTTCAAGTAGAGACTTTGTGTTGTATCTCGATTTGTTGGTTACTACGCCCTCAGTTACATTCTGCTTTTATTTCTAGGAGTATTCTTGTGGTTTGTTGAATAGTACTTCTGAAAGAAGAGTACTATCTGTCATTTCCCCTGAGTTTTTCCTTTGATTTTTGTGCATCATCTCTAAAGAGAGATGGATGGTTTGTCCCACCTATGAGTATTATTTTCTATATATATATATATATATATATATATATATATATATATATATATATATATATATATATATATATACAGCATACCTACAGGGAACCTCCCCTTAATGAGAGGATAGAGCAGTCTCCTTCTGATGTGATAAACTTACACATTTGGATGACCAATCTTCCTACTTTGGTTGATAAGACCTATTTTGTTTACCAGTATGCTGATAGACAAAATATTCAACCAATAGTTTTTGGCGACTCCGCTGGGGAAATACCCATTATCCATTTATAACCTATTCATTCACCTCCACACTCACAGGAAAAGAATGCACAATTTAAAGCCTCAAAGCTTTAACTGAAGCAAGGTCAATTCTCTTCCACTTTTGTTTTACAATCTGGTAGATTTAAGGTATACACGAAGCCAAAGGGCTAAAGGTGTCATTGATCCTGTGTTCGAGCTGGTGCAACAAAGTGATTTTCATCTATTTCCTTCACCATCTTGTCTTCAACGAACCAAGAGCTTCCCAGATCTCCATTACCAGACGAAGTATCTACTTCTATTGTTGATAAAGCTAGATCTCCATTACCAGACAAAGTATCTACTTATGATGTTGATAAAGTTGTGCCTATAATTACCCATTTAAGATTTGTTATCCCTCCTTTTTAGAATCCTATAATGGTAGTTCAAGGCCCCTGGGGTAATGCTTTTGGTCCTCTCAATCTTACTCCCCCTCTTCATGAGCTTCCACGCAGTTCTAGGAAGAATTTCCTTAAATTCTACGGTGATGGCAAAGTTCATCCTGATAAACACATTGCAGCATTCAGTATAGATTATGGAGTAATCGAGGTAGAGTTTGAAGATGTAGCAATCAAGCTTTTTGTTGAAACACGACAAAGTCCTGTTGTAGATTAGTTTTACCATCTACAAGCTCGATCTGTGACTGATTGGAATACTCTTAAAGCAAAGTTTGAGGCAATATTCAAACCTATATAAGATGCACATACACTTTTGGATCAACTTACACAGATGAAGAAAGAGCCGCATGAGCCTATGAGAGACTTCATAGCTAAATTTGACAAATTGAGAAATAGAATCCCTGTAATTGCTAGACCTACAGCTGAGAATCTCAAATGCTTTTTCATTAATTCTCAGCTACCTAGAGTCAGTTTCCTCTTGAGACGTGCTGGCCAAATAGACCTCGCGGCAGCTCAACTTTTGGCCACTGAAGTAGAAGATGATCTCAGCTTAATAGGGAAGATAAGAAGAGATCCAAATAGGAACAGAGCTTCATCATCTTCTGAATTTGCATCTACAAGCACCACATATTCAATGGTGCACAAATTAGCAAATGAGTTGCTTGCTCTCAAAAATCAAATGGCTCAAGGAATGTCTTCTGCTCCTACATACAGAAGGACATTCCCAAATCAGTCATATCAAGGCAATGTTGCCAAAAACTAGGGGAACAAAATCGCCTTCCTCCTCCACAAGGAAAACTTGCCTTGGAAGCTCCTCCAACCAATTTAGCAATGGGATACCTTGAAGTAGAATCAGTATTCTCTTTCCAGCCTGAATTGAATCAAGAAAATGATGATGATATCATTAAAGACAATCAAGGAGAATCAGCTGGAGACTCCCACATTGGTTTCTTGAATTACCAGGATGAACCTGAAAGCAAAGGAGAAGCTTCAAATGGATCATATGCAGTGTTTACCAGGTCTAAGAACCAATCAGTCCAACAGGCTAATAAAGAGAAGACAGAAGAGCAACCACAGCCAGCAGTCACAATTGTCAAGCATGGGACTAATCTGCGTTTTCAACCAAAAGATCTGGTAATCGCTCAAAAGGTAAATACATCCATTACGCCTTCCACTTCTACTTCTAATTCACAAACTAGTCCACCTCCCATCCCTCTGAAAACTCAAAAAGTTAAAGTACCTTTCTCTGTACCTAGCTCAATTTAGCCATTTGACATAATTGATCATGTCAAAAAGACAATAATATAGATGTCTGAATTTGAATACTTGCAGTTTAATCCAGATCAACTGAACAAGCTAGTTCAATATGTTAAAAATCAGACTGTCCCTGTAGGACAAACGGCTAAAAAAGTAATTCTTGATTCTCCAAATAATATGCCTATCCCAAATAATCTAGTTGTTACTCCTCCAGCTACTCCTAGAAAAATAGAACCCTTCTATGTTTCCCTGTTAATCAATGGCCAAAAGCTAAGTAATTGTATAATAGACTCAGGCGCATCTGACATTGTCATGCCTACTAAAGTCACTGAGTCTCTTGGTCTCACATTGACTAAAACATTTGGGAGATGTTTCTCCATGGAGCACAAGCAAGTACCATTGCTAGGGCCCATCAAAGATGTTCAATTTGCATTCACAGCCTTTCCAGACAAGAGGATTAAAATGACTGTATTAGTGGCTGACGTCCCAGCATCTTATGGCATTTTGCTTGGACAAAATTTTTGCAAAGATGTGGGAGGAGAACTAAACATGGATTTATCTGAGGCAAGGATCCATGTCCAAGGCGTGATGAAGAGATTACTTTCTGAAAAGGAAGCAAAATACGTGGTTACCCAAACATCATCTCCTATAGCACAAATTCTCTTTGAATTTTCAGGCAGAGGTAATTATTTATTTACCATAGAGGATGCTCATGTTCCTATAAATGAAATTCCTATAGCTGACAATCCAGGAATTGATCCAAACAAGACTTCAGGAGAATTGGTGGAGCACAGTATAAACAAGGAAGGATCTTCCATCTCTAATGAAGAGACATTTGATAAGAGATCAGCGTCTGATGATGACAACAATTCTTCCACCAATGATAGAATTGGGACTATGTTGACATCTCCTCAAAGAGATATTCTTCTTTCATGCAATTTGCAAGTCAGCAACACCAACAACACAGCTAGATGTGAATCTATGTTGCCTAAATTAAAGATTGCTCAAGATGAAGAAGTCAAACTCCTTCACATCAAAGGAGATGATAATCTGACAGTTTGTCAGGAGTTTGAATTGGATGATCCAATCATGCACCGGACTGAACCAATAGAACAACAAGTTATGATGGTGGATCATGCTGCTGCAAATCAAAATCAGACAAAGGAATCCATCACCAAGAAAGTAAGGAGTTATGGTTTCCATTTTGAAGAACATATCCTGCCATGGGGAAAGAAGAAGAAAGAGTCAACAGGAAGATGCAAAAAATCATTTTCCTCGTGGAGAGCTCCATTCGCCCATCACTGTTTTTGGGGACAAAATGCTTTTCTGCTAGTTTACCAGGATAGAACATTATTTTCATTGTCTCCCAAAAAGCAGCATCTGAAATACTTCAACTCTTGAAGTATCAGATCATTACCTCTGAATATATGTATATTTGTACAGTTTTAATTATGTTTTGTTTTGTTTATTTTCTTTTTGATGCCTTTCATTCTGGGTAGCATGACTCTGAAGTCCAATGGTACATTTGAAGACACTAGAGATTTTGGATTCTACTCCTTTCAATTCGTTTTGCAATTGACAGAAATTCCCCAACTGGATCCAATTGTTGTTCCCCAAAAGTAACAGTCATTTTTGGGACAATATTTGAACTATTTTGGTCCTACAGACCAAAATTGTATCTTCCATTTTCAAAAATTTGTCTTAGACATTCAGATTCCTCATTTTCAAAGTTTCTCAAAAAATCTATAGGCTTTGCAAGTCAAGTCCAATGGATTTTACATGTTGATTTCTACGGACTTTGTATCTTCAATTTCTATAGGCAAGTTCATTTATATAGGTTCAAAGATTTCTATAGGCTATTTCAATCAAAACAATTGGTTTTCAATGCTTGGTCATTTTCCAAAATTAGTTCAAAGCTTCAGTTCAATTGAAAATCTTCATCGGCAGACATCTGAGTGCAAAAAGAGACTTGAACCATTGAACCACTTTGGTTCAAAGGTTTAATAGGTTCAAAGTTCAACAAGTTCAACATCTTTGGCAAGAGTTAAGTGCTTCATCAAGGTTCAAATTTCAATCGCTTCAATTGGTTCATCGGCTTCAAGACACTTGGCCAAAATAAGGCGGCTTGAACCATTAAACCATTGAACTATTTTGGTTCAAAGGTTCAACGAGTTCAAAGTTCAATGGCAGGTTCAACCAAAGGAATAGTTCAATGGCTTGTTTCAACTAAGTGGTTCAACTCTTTATTTTCACTCAGTTGGTTCATTCTTTCAATTCATCCTTTGGTTCAACATCTACAAGTTCAACAGCAGGTTCAAAGACATTTTTCAAAGCTTTGTTTGAACCATTGAACCAAAACTTGGTTCAACGTCTTGGTTCAACGAATAGGTTCAACAGCAGGTTCATTCACTTGGTTCAACCACTTGGCTCATTGGACGGTTCATCGGCCTTTGGTTCAAAGGGGCTCGGCGCGCTTCATTGAACCGTTGAACCAGTTCAACAGATTGGTTCAATCTTTTAGTTCAACATCAAAGTTCCTATTGGTTCAAAGGCAAGTTCATTATGTTTGGTTCAATGTTTAGTTCATTGGCTTGTTTCATTCATTGAACTATCAACTTGAACCATTTTTGGTTCAATCGATTGGTTCAACGTCTACAGGTTCAACGTCAAAGTTCAAAGGGGCAGTTCAATGCAAAAGGTGACCTCTCAAAGGACAAGTGCCCTTGTGGAGGACACTTAATCAATAAAAACACCCTTTCGAAGGGTCATTTTTCAAGGAAGCTGAAAGGTAATTCTTTCGGATTTGTTTAAAGCATTTGAAAATTAGCTAACACTTAATTCTTTCAGACTTCTGTCCGAAGGAATTCCTTTGGACAAAAAGTCTGAAGGAATTCTAAGTGGTTGCAGGATCAAAAGATCTAAAGACTTGTTTAAAGATATGCCGAAACAAATAATTCCGCAGACTTTTGTCTACGGGAATTTTCCCTAGACTTTTTGTCCGCGAGAATTTTCCTCGGTTAAATTATCCGCGGGAATTTTTCGCGGGACAAATGTCTACAAAATTTTCCCCAGGGATTTGTCCACAGGGATTTTCCTTGGAGAAATATCCACGAGAAACATTTTCCCGAAGGAAGACTCAAATAGAAAGCCCGGGGATTTGTCTGCGGGGACTGCCAACGCAAAGGGCTGCTGAAGGACCCCGAAGGGCAGGTGCCCTTGCGGGGGACTCTCAGCGGCCAAAGTAAAGGGCCCTTTTCGACCCATTCAAGGATCACTTCTTAAGGCCCGAAAGGGTAAAGTCGAAAGCCAAAAGAAGACCAAGGGGTGATGCCCCCAAAGACGTCAAATTCAGGATAGTGAACTAGTCGTTGAGAGCACATTGATGGGCATATAAACATCAATTTTAAAGACAGTGAAATAATCGTTGATCCTTTGAGTTTATAGACCCAAATGCATTCATAGAATTCAAGACCAAAACCATCTGAAAGTGAGGAAAGACAGAACAATGGATGAATCTAGGACCCGATTCAATTAACTAGAAAAGGAGGAACGATGAAGACAAGATCAGACCGCCAGATGGACATTGAAAGTTGCAATCTTTCAATTATGTGGCTTGTTTATCTACATTGAAAAGATCAAATGGGTAAAATGCCCCAAAGTTCCAGCCTATCTTCCTAACATTTCCTAATGCATCATGATGTATTATTGTTCCCGAGTCCTTCTTGAAGTGGCTATATAAGGGACTTTCTTTCATTGTAAAAGGATCTCTTTTTTAACAATCTGAACGAAACTCTGCCCAAATTGAGAGGCATCATTGAGACTTTGTGCTCAGTCTGTTAATCATATTTTGTTACTGGAATAAGAAAGCAAGGGACTTTTTCAGACTTTGTGATGTGATTTCTTTGTTATTAAGGAAACTATTCTTATGTCTTTTTCCTTGATATATTTTATGTTCCATTAATTCAACAAGCAGAATTAGTAAAATTAGTCAGGAATGTGTCCTAAAGAATCAATTGTGGAGAGAATTTGTGCCCCCATAGCTGCCTTCAGTGTGTTTTCTTTTCATTGATGTGTAAAGGACTTTGAGAAGACTTTGTGCCCTCATTGTCCTTCGTATATTACTCTTGAGCATTTCAAGTAGAGACTTTGTGTTGTATCTCGATTTGCTGGTTACTACGCCCTCAGTTACATTCTGGTTTTATTTCTAGGAGTATTCTTGTGGTTTGTTGAATAGTACTTCTGAAAGAAGAGGAGTACTGTCTATCATTTCCCCTGAGTTTTTCCTTTGATCCGCGCACATCATCTCTGAAGAAAGAGAGATGGATGGTTTGTCCCACCCATGAGTATTTTATATATATATATATATGGAACCTCCCCTTGATGAGAGGAGAGAGCAGTCTCCTTCTGATGTGATAAACTTACACATTTGGATGACTAATCTTCCTACTTTGGCTAATAAGACCTATTTTGTTTACCAGTACGCTGATAGACAAAATATTCAACAACAAGTTCTTTGGATTCTAAGAAAATCATTAGTGAAAATTTTATAAATTTTTGCATCTGCATGGATGGCACCATGTTTGATTTGGCTAAATTACATCATGTCACTGAAGGAGTGTATATGTCATCTAATGGAAATGGATTAGTGATCTCAATCATATTACAAACCTTTGAATGATGTTCTAGAGTATTGTAATCTATTGTACATGAATTACAATTGTCAAAAATTCTGATATGAATCTTTATATATCATTAACTATGAAGCTTAATATGTTATACAAGTGAAATCGACATAATTAAAATTAAAAAATAATAATATTTTATTACAAATAAATGTGTATAAGAAAATATAAATCTCTATAAGATATTTTTATTCCTTAAACTTTGCACTACTCATTCTATGCTATCTACTTTATAACTATATAATGTAGAAATTTAAAATTTAATTTAAATAATAAAAATAAAAGGTTCCGTTCAAGGGTTGCCCTACATGAACATGACATGTATCTAACATATAATTTGTAATAAACAATCATAAGTGAGTAAATATTTATATTAAAAAAATGATCGCATTTCTCCTTTAGCTTTATCACTTTTGAGGGTCATATCTCACAGTCGTTAATTGAAATTTAAACCATAATATGCATTGAAAATATCATCAAGAAAACTATTGTATGTTCCCTAAATACATTCTTGCAAAAACTATATAGGGTATTCAGGGCCAAGTTATGCATTGAAAAATAAATATAAAATAATAAAATATATTAATTGATGAAAATTAAATATTTTTAAAATATTAAATTGTGTTTTAAAAATAATCATTTAATTATAAATATGAAATTAATAAAAAATAATATAAAAATTTAACAAATATACTAATAATACTTAATTAATATTATTAACATTTAATATAAAATTCATTTAAATCTAAAACTTATAAATAATTAAAAATATATTTTTGTTGTCTATAATTCTAAATAACTTTATAATATTAAACTTTACATATGATATAAATTTACTCATGTATCTCATATGCATCTCACTCTAGTTAATAATTTATTCTATATATTGAGTTTATAGTTATCAACATAGTTCTCAGTGACTTTTTAATGGTTTTATCATTTTATGTCTTAAAAAATAGAATATGAAGTACATTTTCTTATAATTATATAAAAAAAAGTTGTTAATTGTATTTTTAATGTGAAATTTAATATTATTGTAATTAAATTATGATTTAAAAATTATATTTTAAAATTAAATATATTTTAAAAATTGAATTATAATATTAATAGACTAAATTTAATATAATATAATGATAATATATTTTTAATTATTATTTTTATTTTATTTTATATTTATATAAATATTTTTTTATTATTAATTTTTTACAAATGTTAAGTCATAAAATATAAAAATAAATGAATAATAAAAGTTGATATTAATAATGTTAGGTTGTGGAGCTAAAAGCTTCACTGTTGCAAACAGGGAAGGAGGTTGTTGAGTGGCAGAGCAACTGACGTTGGTCATATACAGTGAGAAGGGCAACCGACGTCGGTCAGGGATCGACCGGCGTCGGTCACCTCCAACCAGATAGGGACCGATGTCGGTCGCCTGTGCGGTTTCAGAACTGTCGGTTGCACGAACAGTTTGTTAACAAACCGAGTGTTTGCATGTTAAGAGCCAATTATAGACTTGAAGCTGTGGATCTAATTATTGTAATTAGATGTCTAATTATTGTTTGCATGAGATCTATATAATAGACTCATGGGCTGTATTGTAAAGTGTGCTAGAGAGTAAGAGAGCAAATATTAGCTCCTTATGTGTGTGAAGAGAGCATGGTGTGTTCCTCCTAGTGCCACAGTGCCAAGTGTGGGTGCTGGTTTGGAGAATCAGAAGGATTCTTCATGTATGTAGGATCTTGGTCAGCAGGTGTGCAAGGCCACATTTGGAGATCTGCATGGTAAGTAAGATCATTGATCTGCAGGTGTATGTGTGTGCGAGGTTTAAGGTTTGCAGGTGTACAGAACCAGGTTGATCTACAGGGGGCAGCAGGATCAAGGTGACAGCAACAAAACAGGGAGCAGGATCAAGTGGGATCTACTTGGAGTATGATCTGTACTCGGTTGGAGAGCAAAGAGGAAGGCAAGGTAGTTCCTTCCAAAGTAAGATCATTTGAGTTGCAGGTTGTTGCAACTTCATGGGAGATCTACTTGGAGTGCGTTGTGTACTCAGTTGAGTATGTTTTTATACTCGGTGTACTGACAGTATTGCTACTGACTAGTTGACTGGCGGTGTTGTTACTGGCTGGTGGAGGTGAACACCAACTCTTTGTTTGAGTTGTGTGTTGGGACCGTAATTGAGAGAGTGAGCTCTTGAAAGTGAATTACTGAACACTTGGTGTGGCGAACCTGTAAGGTGGAAGAGTGTGGCGTCTCTTTGTTGTAATTCTTTTCTAGAAGAGTATTAATACAATTGGGTATTGTCTATCATATTTTGTGTTATTTCTGAGTTCTAGTTACTTGTTACTTCTGGTTATTTCTACATGTTTAGTTGCTTGGTAATCAATAGTGTTTCCTTGGGTTCCTAACAAATAACAACAATTTTAAGATTAAATTATAAATTAATATTTATATATTTAATTAAATTTTAAAAAATATTTAAATTTATCTTTATCATTATTATTATATTAAAATTAATATAAATTTAAAATATTTTTTAATTATTTAATTTAGAAATTAAAATAATCAATACAATTTAATAAAATATATAAATAAAAATCATAATCAAAAAAATAAAAAATAAACACAAGTCAAAACATAAAAAAACTAAAAATTTCACATTTTAAAACTTCCAATAGCAATATTATCTTAGCCATGACCTTGGTGACTAGCCTCTTGAAATTAGGGCAACTCGTGTAGAATTAGGGATAATTGATATAAAATGTGTTAATATTATTTTATATTTTTAAATTTTGTATTAATTAAATATTTAAAATATAAAAATTGAAGTTATCTATTATTTAAAATATAAATTGTACATTTATTTATTTTTTAATATATTATAATTTATTTAATATAATATAAATAGTAAAGTAATTGGAAGGTTTCTAATTTTAAAAAATTATAAATTATTATTATTAATTTTAAAATTAGTATACACAAATATATATACATAAAAAAAATTAGTTTCAAATAATTTTAATTGTTTTTTCAATATTTTATTTATTAAAATATATTATTTTTATTATTTAATTTAAAATAATTATTAAATAAATTATGAAATCCAAATTTTATATTATATTTGAAGTAATTTAGAAAATATTTTACTCATTTTTGTTTCTTTTTTACCTATTTTTATCTATTTAATTAATAATTCAATTATTTTATTACCTACTTTTTCAAGATCTTTATAATAAACTAATAACCCAGTAAAAATTAATATATAATTTTTGGGATTCATAATTTATTAATATTTTTTTAATTTACTTAGAAAAAAATCATTGTATTGCTTTAAGCATCTTAATTTATATTAAAATTTTAATTTTTATAAATTTTATTTAAACAGTAAATATTTTTTATTAGTGAAATTACTTAACTAAAATAAAATCAATAAAAAATAAATTCTTACAAAAATTTAACACTATTAAAATTAAGAAAAACATTTATCCTTTAATTAAAAAATAACAATTTTTTATTTAAAATTGTTTCATTCAAATAAAACTTTATTTATAAAATTAAAAACCAAAAAAAAAAAAAAAAAAAAAAAGAGTCTTTATTTTCTGTCCTCATTGTGTAGAATATATGGGCAAATACAAACATGATAAATAAACTCATTCCTTTCAAAATCATGGAGTATGGAGCCAGTTGCTATTCTGATAAAAATAAATCCACTGATATGGTGGTAATGTAGGCTCTGCACATTTTTGTCATTATTGGGACATTTTAATATAACTTGCACATAAATTGAAGAACAACCAAAGAGGCTTAGAAAAATACCCCAAAAAAAATCATGAAACATAAACTAGTTTCAGCATTTTCCCAAAGATCTATATTACTAATGCAGTAAAATAGCTTTGGTGGTTGTAGGGACCATACATGACATAGTACTAGTAACATAAATTCAGTTTGGTCCTTCAGACTGCCTTGCCACTCATGTTGAGGGAGGCTTCATTAAACCATCCCTAAGGCCTAATAAATTAAATCCTTTCATCTTTTACACCTAAATTTTGCAAGCATTAGACTTCAACTATTACATGTATATAGAAACAGGCTCTGGATGAGAAATTCAAGGGGACCCAATTGGCTTCTTGTCATGCTTTTTGTTGGCACCACTGTCATAATCCATTGTATTGCTCAGTATCCTCTCGTTCTCAGAGTTATAAAATTCCATATCATCATCATCCTTCAATACCATTTGTTCCTGCAATTTTAAAAGAAAACCAAAAGACAGTCATATAATCTGCTTAGTCTTCAACATAAATTCTCTTTGCCATGCATCAGGGATTTAACCCAAGGAAAGAAAATCCAAAATCCACCTTAGTTATAATGTTTTCACTGGCCATGTTTCCTGCACAATCATAATTCTCATCAGTTTGCAGCAGACATATATGGACAATGAATACTGTTAAAGAGCTGATCAATTTCTATGTAAGGGAAGAAACAAAATTTACAATACATACCTGAAGGAAAGGGCCTGGCCAGAGCTATAAGAAGCATGCAGGCCAATATCATCAACATAAGATGCTTATGGTAAGTCCGTGCCATGTTATACTGAACTAACAAGATTTATCAGGAGCTCCCCCTATAATGTGAAGAACAATAAGAATGTATATCCTAAGAAACCAAGATGATGCATATTATATTTATAATATCTTCATGGTCCCCATTTAACAAAAGACAAAAAAATATCTCCCATCCATCTACTGACATAAAAATAATAACCCACTATGTTATTGCTTTATATAGGTCAACCTCAACTTTTGCCTTGTTCCCACACATTAACTCGCCACTCTTTATTTCCTTTCTGTTGAAAACAACCCACTCATTGATATCGGGACACTAAAATTATATTTTAGTGGAATTTTTGTAAATAAGTATTCAACAAATATTCTTTATTAATTGGATTGGATTTCATCTTTTTTAATATAAGATTTATTTTTACAATTTATTTAATTTATGTTGCTCTTTGCATGGCCTTATATTATTATATAATTTGTATTTTTACAAGGTTTTATAATATATTTATATTGTTTTATTTTTATTTTTTAAGTTTAGGTAAAAAAATTTAAGAGCAGGTATTTTATAGAGAGAGTTACGACTTCCATTTTTAATGAATTAATAGTTAAATGAAAAACAATAGTATGGAAATTATAAATTTCAAATTTTTTTTTAATGAATATGATGTATATTTTTTCAAAAATTATATTGTTTATGTTAAAATATATGTTCAAATAAATATAAAGAAATATTTTTCAAAAGGAGTCAACAAAAATTCCCATAAAGAAAAATATTTGAGTAAATTATAGACTATAAAAATCTATGTTTTGTATTTTGTGCCCCATGCTCATTGTCATTTGCCTTGGAGATGTCTCTTGAAAGTGGTTGTTGAAAAAGAGATGGAAAAAGAGAAATTTCAGAGAGTTGGTAAGAAAGGGAGGAACGAACTTAAACTTAACTCAAAATATAAAGAAAAAGTTTTAAGGTCTTAACCCTCTTTGTTGTTCTAAATACCAAATTAGATGATGAAGCCCTGAGGTAGTAGCTGCATCAAAATCTCTAAAGGGCATCAAAAAAGACATCATAAATTTTGAGATAACCTTTGCTTCTATATTCCTCTAAGGTCGTTACTCGTGTTAATCAAGAAATTTTTCACCATGTATTATTCCCTACTACACATGCTCCTCATAATATTTAATTACAATTTTCTGATAATCCTAATAGTAATATGAAGACATATTTTTATCTCTCAAAGAAATATATTAGCTCTTTCAATTTTTTTTAGAATTATATATAAATTTAAATAAATATACAAATGTTGAGATTTTTCTTAAAGAAATTTTACAAGTTTATTTTTAAAATAAAAATAAAATACAATGTAAAGAAAGACTTTCAAAATATTATTTTAAAGAACATAATGAAAATAGATATACAGTTTCAAGATGTTGAATAAATTAGTTTTATATTAATTCTAGATTTCTCTATTTATTTTTTTAATGCTTTATATGTAAATTTTTATTTATTTTCTATTATTATTATTTACTTTATTTTTAAAATCTTAATAAAAATTAGAAATACTAACCAACCATGCTTTTATTACAAACTTTTTTTAATAATTTATTGTTATTTTTAATTAATAAATATGATGAGACCTTTCCAACTAAAATATTATATCTTGAAAAACTGTAAAATACTCTCAAAATATTTTATATTAACGGACCACTTTTTCCCACATTTAACATTGATCTCCATTACCCACTAAGGAGATTTATGTCCCGACCAGTGGCCTAAGATATTTGTTTTATTATGCATTGTGTTTGTCGGTAGAAGCATTGAGCCCCACATTTTGGTGGGGGTGGGGGTCCTTGTGTTTTATGTCATGGTTGAGCCAATGTGTTTTTTTGGACAATAGATGATTAGGGCTTAGACTTTATTTGTATTTCTATCCTCGGAAATGTGTGGCTTATTTCAATCTGCACTTTTCCATTTCAAGAAAGAATGAATCATCAAATGTGTGGATTAAATGAATGGTCATATTCATTTTTATTGTATGTTTGGTATTTTTAAGTCAACATCTTATTATAGTTTAATAAGACTTTAAAAAACCTGGATGTGTATTTAAGATGATATTTTGTCCTTGATTATTTGCTCTCTATGAGCATATTGGAACCTTCTCGATGTATATAACATTTACACAAACTTTATTACCGACATGAATTTAAAAAATAAGATGTGTTAATGAACTTCGGAACACTTGAAAGTGAAAAAAAAATTGTGAAACTAACTTATAGTGATAACGAAACTTGATTAAAAAAGTAAAATTATTATTTATTTTTTATTTTTATTATATATTTTTTTTTTGTTTTTTTTTTGTTTTTTTTGGATAAATATTTAGTTGGTATTGAATTTATCAATAAATCAACCTTCTTCAATTTAAAGATTGAGGGGTATTTATTTCGTCAATTTTTTTCGATTCAAATTTAATCTCGTCGATTTTTTATATGTAAAAAGATTTGTATTTTAATATATGGTGTGACAACACATATTATCATAGTTTGCACCAATTAAACTATAACTTATTAAATATAAAATCAAATTATGGTAGAGAAATCACTTTGATAGGGTTTTGTCATGGTTTGTATCTACCTACTTGCATCTTTTGCTTTCTTGTGTCATACCGCTAAGCCCACAAGATTTTTTAGGGCTGCAGCGCATTTGCTGCTATTTGGGCGAGTAGGCGCTATATTTATGACTTCTTTGTGCTCTACTACATTTATTGATGTAGGAGATGGAGCTAATGGCATCCAAATGAGCTTGGAAGTTGTTCTGAAAGTCTACGACGAGGTAATCTATGTGCCCCTCCCTTTTGGAGGTAAGTATTCTTATTGTTGTTGTTCAACAATGTTGCAAGTGGTATGAAAATTGTTCTATTATTGATTATTTTGTTGACCGCATCCCCTCAAGGGATTATATTCACAACTGGCTCTGCAACCATTAAGAGCCACTAGTGGTCCATCTCTCTAGAATCCGAAACCTTACCAAAGATTTTTTCTTTTTTACCTATAAAGAGCCCTCTGAAACTCAACCGATTCTTGTAAAGTCCAATGTTTGGTTCCTTAATAATCATCTTATGATTTTGTCTCCCTAGTCCTAAGATTTTAAGGTTTCTGACAATGCCACCCTTCATGTCCCTACTCAAGTTGAGCTTCCTAGTCTGCGAGTCCACCTTTGATATTTTATCCACTAAATCATCACTCTCATAGGATGTGTGGTTATGATTGAACCAAATAGATGGTTCTTCCTCACCCTAACAATCAAATCTGTGTGGAGGTTGACCTCTCTAAAGCGTTGAAGTTCATTGAAATCCACATTGGGGAGACCTAGTGGTCACAAAAGGTTTTATACTTCAACCTTTCTAACACTTGCTTCCATTGTCAAGCCTCAGAACACCGCATCAAGAATTGTCCTCATATGGGTCATCCCAAGCCTCCTCAACTGCCTCCTTGGTTTAATGAGCCAAAATTGATAGACCAAGGTAATGGTTGGACAATAGTTCCCCCTAAATAGGCATCAGGATCTATGCCACAAAGCACACCCCAGCTGCCACCTCTAGAGGATTTTCCTGTAGTTGTCATACCTCTCAGGGGACTTCTATATTGCCCTCTTCTAACCCTCAAAGCATTTCTCTAGCATCCTAGAATAAGATGCCTATGGGTGATGTTCACTTGACCAATGGCTCCTTCTCGTGGTGGTCTCACATCCCACCTCGCAAGGGTGTTGACTTTCCTTGGGAGGACCATGATGCCAAATGTCATTAAATTGCAGGAGGTAGAATTTCTCACCTTCACCAACATAATAGCTTTGTAATGTTGGTGGATTTTGAGGATGGCCAGGGGAGATTTAAATGGATGATCCCTCCCTATCAATAATTTATCATGGAATGTAAGGGGTCTTACAAATTGTACCCATAAATACTTTGTGCAAGATGTGTGTCATCATATTAGTTTTCCAAACATTCTCTATCTGTAGGAAATTAATTTTTTTGCTTTTTCTCTGGACATCCTTGCACATTATTTGGTCGGATGCCACCCAGGTCACCACCTTATATGAGGCAGGACGTGGCAATGCATGTATTTTAGTTACTCCTAAGGTATCATCTGGCATCATTGCCATAGGGGAAGATCCATCACATTGGGTAGTTTGGATTATTTTTGACATTAATGGCCATCACATACTCAACATCTATGCTCCCAATGACGACCAAAATCACTCTCTTCTCTGGTGATCTTTGGCAGATAGTCTACCTCTTGCCACATGTCTTGTGTGCAGTGAATTTAATATAATTCAACACTCCCTATACAAATTTGGAGCCATCCTCATGTGTTGGTGAGTGTGAAGCTTGGTACTATTTCAAAAATAAATGGGGGCTAACAGACCCTCTCCTCTAGTGGTGGACATTTAATCACATGTCTTGGTTTACATAGTCCAACTACCAAATTGGGGATCATCACATGTTAAAATGGCTAAACCACTTTATGATGTCAGAGCAAAATATTTTTTCCTTTTCTAGCATTGATGGCCAATTCTTCAGCGTCCACTCTGATATTATTTTGTCAAACCTCTCTCTCATCTCCTAAAAATGGAATGGACTTTCAAGTAGTACAATATGCCACGTAATTAGTTTATTCTCAATACCTCTATGATGAATCATGTTGGCACCATCTGACTCATCCTCTGGATCTGGGACTTGGTCCCATAACCCCCATACACCGCCAGCTAGATTGAGTGGTGGAATGAGGCCATTCTTTACATCACCTCCTTCCTCCACCACCATTGAAAACCTGTTGCCTAAATTTTCAAGCATTCAAAGGAGGATATGCTCCAAGAATTTAAATTGGTTTCTACCTCCCTCAAGAATGATCCTTTCAACATATAGCTTTAGAGGTTGGCTACCTCCCTCAAACACCACCTCAATATGGCAGATAGTCATGCAACTAAAAGTGCCCAGCTCCATGTTTGATTGCATTGGCTCAAAGTTAGTGACAAATCCTCCAAGGAGTTTTTTTAAAGCATTGAAATCCAAGCAATCTTATGGGAAAATTATATCCATTCAAGTGGCTCAATCCTAGCTTACCTCCTAGAGTTTGATATCGCCTCAGCCTTTCTCAAGCATTACAAGCAGGTTTTCCATACCTAGCCATTTACAACTGAGTGGTCCCGTGCTCTTTAGAATTACCTCAATGTGGTGCCTCACAAGCTCAAACTAGTGGATTAATAGCTATGTGATGCCTCGTTCAATCTGTAGGAGCTTATATAAGCTTTGAACTATATGAGCAATGACAAATCTCCCAACCTTGATGACTTTCCTTACAAGTTTTACAAATCCACTTAAGAGTTCAATGGGCTTGATTTGTTGCATGTCTATAAAAAAGATCTACGAAATCAATCTTTTGGACCCATGATCAATCAAGGCAATATCAAATTTATTCCCAAAGATGGATATCCTGATATTCTCACTAGTTGGAGGCTGATAACCCTATTAAATGTCTCTAACAAGATTCTTGCCAAATCCCTCACCAACTACATTCGTCTAATCCTACTTGCCATTGTTAGACCAGAACAAACAAGTTTTGTTAGAGGGAGATATATTTTGGATAATCTAATCATAGTTGAGAGGGCATGGCCTAGGCCCATTCCTCTCTTTAGATAATTAATTTTCTAAAGATAGATTTTGAAAAGGCTTGTGATAATATTGAGTGGCAATTTATTCTTGCCATACTCAAGGCTCTCGTCTTTGGTCCCTTTTTCGTCTGCATTACACAAACCTTTATTCATGATGCCTCTATATTTATATTAGTGGGCATCAAACACCAAGGATCAAGCTCCATCATTCTATCCATTAAGGTTTTCCCCTTGATCTAACACTCTATGTTCTAGCCATTGAATCCCTAGGATACCTTTTGGCTTCTACAACTTCACAGGGGCTTGTTCATGGCATTGTGTTGCTTGACCACACCTCTCAGCTTATCAATGGCCACATTGTAGATGACACCTTTCTCACACTTGAAGAGTAAGAGGCCACTTTTAATAAAGCTATGCAGTGCTTAAATACTTTTGTTTGGCTTCAGGTTCCATCCTTCAATGGAGGAAAACCTAGTGTTTTTGGCAAAACATGATGTTGATACATGAGTGGCTCAAGAATTTTAATTGGTATTGGATTGATCAGGGGGGAAATTTAAATTATTGGGCATCCCCTTCACTTTTGGCAACTATCCATCCAAGCTTTAGAAGTATGTCCTCAATAGGATTGAAATAAAGATCGAGTATTGGATTACCAAGCCCCTTTCTCTGGCAGACAAGTTATAGATCTATACCAAGATTTTGGTGACCACTCATTTTTACTACTCCTCTTGTTGGGCCCCCTCCAAGGTCTCTTGTTATAATCTATCCAAGCTTCTCTGATATTTCCTCTAGGCCAATTCTAACAAGGCTTGGGGTTTTCATTAGGTGGCCTAGGATATTTGTTGCCTTCCTCATGATAAAGGTGGCATGGGCATCATTGACACCTATTGGTAAAGTATGACCTTATTCACTAAATGGGTTGTTCAAGCTATTGAGGCCAATGAGTCTTGGAAAATCCTCCACCATTCTATCTCTTCAGGCTCTCCATATGGCAAAACCAGTTGGTAGAATATTGGCTTTCAATCCCTTCTCATAACTAATGTCCCTATTAAGATCATAGGCTCCTTTATTGTCAAAAGTATCTAGAAGGCTTTTGAAGTAGTCAAACCCCACTTGAAGTGGATAGGGGATGGATTTTTCACATGGTTATATTTTAATAATCATAGTTTATGGTGGTCTCATATTCTCATTGGCTCTTTTATTCCCCTAGATGAATTACCTAGTATTAAGGCAATGTGATTATTTCATAAATGGATTTGTAATATCCATGATTTGGTTACTTCTAGAGACTTGATCCCTGGGCTTGATTTAAAAATCAAATTTCAATTAAATAATGTTGACTTATGCTCCATCCTTCACATCTAGGAACTAATTCCTAATGTTATGCTTCATAAACTTGGCCTTCAAACTCTTAAGGCATGGTGGAAAGACTGGAGGTGGAACTGTAATATGTATTTCAAAGGTTACTCTCTCAAGCTTCTTTATCAAGTGATGATTCCTTTCTCCCCATATCTCAACAAGTTCAACATACGCTAGGGCCTTCTATCCTCTCCTAGGACTTCGTTCACCCCTCTAGAATGTGTGTGGCACCCTGGTCTAGAGCCCAAGTTAGGTCATTTTCTTTGGTGTTTAATCTACCAGGGGATTCCCCCTCACTGAGAGGTTACTCCACCTATACATTCCCCAACCCTTTTATGTGGATTTCAAGTGATCAAAATCTTTCAAGCATCTATTCTAGTTTTGTCCTAAAGCTAAATCTGCATGGTGATGGATTCATTCCTTATTTTAACCCTATTATTTTGATCCTTTCTCTTAGTGATAGGCACTCTTTAGGGACTTTTCAAATTGGACATCTTGTATTACTTTTATCTGTTAATTTTTTCATGCTATCATCCTCTTTCATCCTTTAGAAAGATAGAAATAATGCTATTTTTAATCATGAGGCTTGTGGAATTTCATTTTTTGTTAATCAAAAGGTTTTTATTTCATCAACATACTTACAAATCCAAGATCAAGTTGAGAAGAAGGTGTTGGATGTCCACCACCTACAAGAGCTTCTCGACCACTGGGGGAGTGCCCTGTGCACCATGAGAGAGAGTTTCACCAGATGGCTCACCCTGTAGGCCCTTACCACCTCCTCCTAAGAGGCATAGAAGCTAAATTCAGTCCCATTGTAGGGACCATGTTTCATCTTGCCCTCTCACTAGGGGTGGTTTGAGTTCACTTGGGAAATATGATGCTAGTCCTACATAGTGGTCTCTAGTGAGTGTTATTGTTCTTGCATATTCCACTATTGGTTGGCCAATCACTATTAATGATGACCCCTTGGATGGATGGACTGCTCTGGAGATCCCATAAATGAAACTATTTGCTTGGTTGGCACTTCCTAAGGATGACCCTTCACCTTCACCTCCTGGGGTGGTGGCTTGTACTTAAAAATATGTTTGGTTATTTATAGTTGTTCTCGCCATGTTCTATCTGGTTTTTTGTTAATGGTTTGAACTAGTTTCTTTTTTTGGCAAAGAGTTTGGGCCGTGATTTGTCTAGCTACATTACTATGTAACCTTCTATATTATATTTTGATTATTTAATATAATGTGAAGCATTCCAATAGTAAAATCAAATTATAATAACATTTTAAAATGAAATCAAAAATTTATGTATATCAAACTTGACAAATCTCAAGTAATCCTAATATGCTTGACATAAATAAGGATAAAAAATACTAAACGAAATAAATATCCATGCTTAAAAATATTTAGAATACATTAATCAATGGATGGGATTAGATATTAATTGAAGGCAAAATACACATCATGATAAATGCATAATGAAGAAAAATCAAGTGTAATCATAAAGGTTAAAGGCAACCATATAGAGAAAAATGGTGATAAAAAAATATATAAAAACTTGAATTTTATCATATCAAAAAGAAGTGGGAACTAAGTGGTGGATAGGAACCCAAGATTGGGTCAATCTTATGGAGCCAACAAGTGCCAACAAGTTTCCCATATTAATGGTGGGAAAAGGAATGGATTGCAATATTTATTGTTTGAATATTTTACTTTTTTTTTTTCATTTTTTGTTCCCTCTTCTAATTATTTGATGTAGGGGCATCCTAGTTCATAATAAATATTTCATCATTTAAAAAATATCTAGAATAGATATAATATTTTTTACAGTTGTGTGTAATTCAATGTTTAGACCTAAGTAAGTTTTGTACAGCCCTTTTGCATATGTAAGGATACTTCCACTCAATAGTTTTGATGCACATAGCTTGGAGCATCAAAGAAGAACAAGGCTTATGCTTTGTACAACTACCAAATTCCAATGCAAGTTAGAATGGAAGCCTTTGTGAGTTCTGCACAATGAATTGGAAGTTCTATACAGAGAAGTAAAGTTGAAGTCTGAAGAAAATAGATGACTTGTGTGAAATATTGATTTATGAATCTTGTGATATCTTATGAAAAGGATTACTCATGGGAAACTTCATGTTTGGAATGGGTTTTTAGAACATTACACATTACCTTCCATGCATAAACTTCACTTGTTACTTTTTCAACATTATCTTACAATGTTTGAGATCAATACATTATCTTTATGCACAATGTTCTTTCGAATTGTTGCACTACCATGCGGTCTTTATAAGATAGTAAGTATGTGGTAGATTGGGGAGCTAGTCTATTGAGCAATGATAGTTCAATATGACATACATTTGATCCTTGTTCTATTTTATACTCCAAAGTGTCACATGATGGTGAATAAAAATTCTAATGATTTTCAAAGTGTAAACAAAGGGAACCTAAATCATCCCCTGATGAGTACCATTATTTGAGATTTGGATAAGGAAATCATTTCAACTTCCTAGCAATTTCTTAATTGCATGTCTATATCATGTGTGAGCATCTTCATGCAAGGGGCTTAATCGTTGAAGATGGGATTGGCTATTGCTATTAGTTGTGAGAGAAGGTATATTAAGAAATAAATTTGTAAAGACTACAAGTTAGTGAGATATGCAAGAAAGGATCCCAATTAGAAAAAAACAAATCTAGTTCAAGTACATATTTTTGTGAGTCATAAGTCAATAAAATAAGATAGGTTGTAACCTATATCTAGACATATTATTTCATGATAGGAACCCATGTCCTACCCTTCTCTTTATATTATTAGTGTATTAGTCGATATGGATGCATATGCTTTTTAAGTTGTCCCTTAAACATATTTGAATTATCCCACATACATGGAAAGTAGTAGTTGTTAGAACAGTTTTAGTATTTAAGTAAGTGCTAAGGCCCAATGAAAGCATCCACAAATATTATTGTATTAATCTTATTCAAAGGAGGTTTCCCCCTTGAAGTGTCCTGTGATCTAAATTCTATTTTGGGTTATTTTACAAAGTTCATTTCATTATTCATTTATTTTTTGTAGTTCATAAATATGTGCAGAAGGATTGATACCAATATTTTCACGTCAATAGACACTTCCTCCTGATGGTTCTTCTGATAGCAATTGTTACAAGAAAATCCATGACAATAGGTAGGGGCTGAATGGCTACAATGTCACTATTATCACTCAAAACTATTACACCCTTTTATACATATTTTGTTTGAATTTCTAATTCTCATGATCCTTCAAAAAAGGCAAGAGAAGAGCATACTCTTAAAACAAAACTACTAGACTTCTAAATGCTTAGAAATTTTTTGATGATAACTCCATAGAGGAGAGTCTTATTTATAGCATTTGGGAGGTCCTACCTAGAATCTTTGCCAAGCTGGTGTCATGTCCCATCATGCTTTACAGCTCAAAAGTAATCTACAGTTATATGATGTTAGATGCGCTAGATGAGGACGTCTGGCTTGGTGGGTCCAACATTGCTTCCACTTCAGTTAGCAAGTCATCTTCACTTATCAGCTGGAAAAGACACCTTAGCTGGAATGTACTGGAAAGATGCCAGTGCTAGGGTCTAGCTTCACATGTGTGATAGTGAGGAGTGATGTAGAAGTATGATTCCCATTCTATCTATCTTTTGATGATCGTATGAACCACTGTGTCTTGCTCATGGTCTTCTTCCTCATGGATATGGTGTGGACCATATCTTGTTATCCACCTATATAGGTGTTCATTATGTGGAGACCTAATTTTTATCAGCCATGTCCATAAAAGACGTTTTAATAGCTCAGTAAATTGGTGAAATAGAAATTCACTATTTAATCTTTCTATAACAATAACTCCAATATTTTGATGATGATTTTCTTGAATAGATGTTGTTGAAGACATCTGCAGATCTTGTCCTGCTGCATAAGAAATTTAGGTGTACCTCAGATGCAACCCTTCTCTGAGAATCTGTTCTTGAACAAGAATGTTCAAGGAGGCAAATCCTTGGTTGTAGATTCTAGTTAGATTAAAACTAGGGATGGGTTGATGCATTAATGTAGCAGGTGGATTTTGGCTAAGCCATTCTATTGTAATATTGTTAGTACCTTTAATATGTTCTACAAAGAAGTTAAACTGATGAAAGAAACCCTACCATCTAATATATTTACTGTGACCATCTTTCTGACCATGATCTTTTTCTCTAAAGGTCAAAAATCTAGTACAGTTAGTTTTTACAACAAAGTGTGGCAGATGCAAAAGTTTTAACATAAACTTCTCTAAGCATTTCTTTACAATGTAAATCTCTTTATCAAAAGAGATCCACTTGAGAACATCTCTATTGAACACTCCATTAGAGAATTCACAAAAAAGCTCTTTATTTTCATATAAACAAACAAGTACTCCTCCCCATGCAATGTCAGAGGCATCAGTGTAAACCAAAATTTTATCTAATTTTGGGATATGAAGTTCTAGAAGTAGTGCTACTTTAGATTTAATTTTTTAGACAGCAGTAGTATGTTCATCCTTCCATTAGAATGCTTTCTTTTTTTGGATAAGTTCTTGAAGTATAAACTTGTCTTCATCAGATTTAGGATAACAGCTATTTAAATAATTCAATAATCCCAAAAAGGCTTGAAGCTTTGGTTTATCTAATTTTTCTGGAAAGCTGATGACTTTTTCTTTGATATGCAGCTGGATTTGCAGTTTTGAATCTTAGATTATCATTCCAAGGAAATTGCATTCAGTCTTGCAGAGCTAAATTTTTGTGTCTGATAAGACAATTCCTGCATCTTCTACCATCTCAAATAATGTTGTGAGGTGAGAGTAATGGTCAGCAAGAGAATTACTAAAAATTAGAAAATCATCAATATATACACACACAAAAATTGGTGTGCCTTTAAAGATGTTATCCATATGGGCTTGATAAAATGCTGGGGCATTCATTAAGCCAAATGGCATAACAGTCCACTAATAATGGCCGAATGGGTAGCTAAACTTTATCTTTTCTCTGTTGGCTACTTTGACCCTGATCTGATAAAAGTCTGATTTGCAATCAAACTGATAGAAATATTTACATGTTGCTACTTTCTCCAATAGATAGCTTTTAACTGGAATTGGATATGGAAAAAGCTGGGTAATGGCATTTAATGGTCTGTAATTAATGACCATTCTTTTCTTTCTTCTTTTCTATTCTGAATGCTTATTTACCATGAAAGCATAATAGCAATAAGGAGAGGTTGATTTTTCTATAAAACCATTACTTTCTAACTCATTGATTTATAGTTCCATATCATTGTAATCCTGCGCTGGTATAGGGATCTTTTTCCCAATTTTCATATGTTCTCCTTCGATGAGCTAGATGTCCAACTCAGGCATAGATTTGGACTAGAACTGCTGAGGGTTATTAGAACAGATAGTGGTTCTAATATTTTCTCTAATAGCTTGTTTTTAAGTAGGAATTACTAGTTCAAGTGTTTGGGCCATTGAACTTGGGAATTGCTCAGTTGCATATATAAGGTAAGGAATCCTAAGCCTGTCATTATCTATGGTAAACATGATACTCTTAGTGGTAGAACCATAAGGTGAGTTGATCCAAAAATCAAAAGTTCTGGTTGACAAATATTTCAGTAGCACAGAAATAACATAATAACAATGGATTCTCTGAGAAGAGACATTGTATTACTTAACAACTGCAATACAAATATAGGCTTATCTCTAAAAAGAGATGTTTTG
Organism: Torreya grandis; assembly: GCA_037957365.1. NCBI lineage: Eukaryota > Viridiplantae > Streptophyta > Pinopsida > Cupressales > Taxaceae > Torreya > Torreya grandis. Next base: position 1,793,471 of record JARHVA010002575.1, on the reverse strand, counting down.
TTGAATCAAAAATTTGCAGATACAAAACATATGCTTATCTCTGAGAAGAGATGTATGCCTTCCTTTTCGGGTTACAATGCATTTATACATATTTTTTTGAAAACATCAGGAGATTGAGTGGCTCGAGGAATTAATGGTGACCTTTTAAGAATGAGTGGCTCAAGAGAAATAACAAAATTAAAATAGTACAGTGCTCGAGGATAGAATGGCTCGAGGAAATAGCTGTCACTGACAATGTGACTTCCAAGAATGAAAACAATACAAGATTCGAGGAATTAACTATCACCCAAATGGTTGCCTAGATCATTTCTGCCACCTGAGTGGTTGCCCAAAGTGTTGCTCGGATCATTCCTCCCTCCTTAAAAAGTAATGGTCCCCATTGTGTCACCGTTCCCCATCAGGTGTGGTAGTTGTGTCTTGATTTGATTCTCGATGCACACTTGGAAGGGACTGTGGTTTATGGAACTATGTGGGGCCCAATTGTTCACCATTTCTATTTGACCATCATTCTATGGATGGAAGGCTATGAACTTATTCAGTGTGGTATCTATTTGCTTCTATTGTTGTGTTGTCAGGGCTGTAACATCAGCCCTTTTGGATTCCTGTGGCTTGACCACCATGAAAACAAATTTCTTGGTGCTAATCAGAGAGACAGATATGGAAGGTGGTACTTTTGGTACCCTATAGCACCATGTTCCAAGAGTGAGATTAATTTGTCTAGTTCTTGATTTGTATATACCATGTCGATCATACATGAATGACTGACCAAAGAGTACATCACAAACATCTAGATTGACCACATCACATAAGACCTCATCTTGGAAAGGTTGTATTGCATATGAGAGAAGACATTGGTGGGTGACATGGAGGTCTCTCCTTGGGCTCAACCATCCAATACTGTATGGTTTTGGGTGAGGCTTCATGGACAGATTTAGGCTTTTCACAACATTAGTAGAGATTAAATTCTTTTGACTTCTGCTATCAAGAATGAAATGCAGAGGCTTACCTTCACCCATAACTTAGAGTGAAACAACCTTTCCTTGTCATATAGCATCTTGTCATGTGTATGTGATGAAACTACAATGGCTTCAAGATCAGCATCTATAATTTTTTCTTCAACCTCTTCGACTGCAGGGTCTGTATGAGGTAGAGCAGTAGATGTTGTGGATGGTGACTCAGAAAGCAGTGATTTGATAGCTCAACATTCTTCTTTGGAGTGAGTTCCAGATTTGTGATAACCAGACCACTTCTCAGTCTTTCCTTCCTTTTGCTTCCAATTTTGGCCTCGTGTTTGACCTTCTTTATCACTTTTCCATTTTGAAGACTAATTCTTTATATCCATTCTTCCATGCTTCTGTTCAATCTTTACTGTGAACTTGTATGCCTCACCGATCGTTTCCAAATTGAAGAGTTCCATTTCCCCCAGGATGTACCATTGTAGTCCACCATGATATTTGAGAGTTTTATGTTTCTCACTTTCTTGAATGCCTAGTCTTGCAGAAAAAGAATGAAAAGTGTCTATGTAATCTTGCATAGATTGGTCCTTGCCTTGGCAAAGTTGTTTCCACTGTATGTATAGATCATCATACGCACCAATGGGATAGTATTCTTCTTTTACTGCTTCTGTAAAATCATCCCAGGTGGGTTCCACCCCAAGGCCAATGATATCCGTACTGAACCTCTTTTTGTACACTTCCCACTAGTTTTTCATGGACAATGATGATTTCAAAAGAGCAAAAGTGATCTTTTCTCCATCGGTGAACTTATTTACAGAGAAGTAGGACGACAGTTGATCCAACCAATTTTCCACTGCATCAACATTAATTTTTCCTTCAAATGTGGGAATATCAAAATTTACCTCAACCTTGAAGGGTGTTGGGGCACTGAAAGGAAGCTCCCTCGATGAGGAGCCTGGATGTATAGCCGTGGAGCTAGAATTTCCCATCGAAAGTGTTTGAAGAATTGGAGAAAATTGTTGGAGCATCTACACTTGTTTCCACTAGAGGGCTTCATTCACCATTTCCTTGAAAGGATCGGATGTCTCAGTGTCGTCTACCATTTGAGGTCATTTGGGGCACATAGGTGTAGTGTTTTTGTCGCTTCCCACCCAAGTTTCCTGTATCCTGACCTCATCCTCGGGAACATACACTCTCAAGGCAAACCGATCTGATACCATTGATCCAAAACTCAGAAGTTTTGGTTGATGAATATTTCAATAGCATAGAAATAATGCAATAACAATGGATTCTCTGAGAAGAGACATCGTATTACTTAACAACCGCAATACAAATATAGGCTTATCTCTGAAAAGAGATGTTTTGTTGAATCAAAAATTTGTAAATACAAAACATACACTTATCTCTGAGAAGAGATGGCTGCCTTCCTTTTCGGGTTACAATGCATTTATACATATTTTTTGAAAACATCAGGAGATTGAGTGGCTCGAGGAATTAATGGTGACTTTTTAAGAATGAGTGGCTCGAGAGAAATAACAGAATTAAAACAGTACAGTGCTCAAGGACATAATGGCTTGAGGAAATAGCTATCATCGACAAGGTAACTTCCAAGAATGAAAACAATACAAGATTCAAGGAATTAACTGTCACCCAAATGGTTGCTCGAATCATTTTTGCCACTCGAGTGGTCACCTAAAGTGTTGCCCAGATCATGAGTATCTGTCAATAAAAGCACCGCCTAGTAGAATATCTACAAGCATTCTATCTAAAGCAAAGAAATCACATTGGAAGATTTTATCTTAGATTCTAAGGGTTTGTTGGTGCTTATATTTATTATAAACAAAATTGTTCCCTTGGACATCCATGCTCTTATAAGCTAGGGTTTCATCCAATGTCTTCCAATCATGAATGATTAGAGATTTTGCAAAGGAGAGAGAGGCTCCAGTATCTATTTGTGCATATACTATTCTACCATTTATTTCTAGTGTTATAAACTGGGCAAACTTTATATTAATCAACTGAGTAAGGTAAGCTGGTTATGGAATTTTTAATGGAGGAATACTAGTACATACCATTTTCTGTCTCTCTAGGTCTTGTGCAGTAGCTTGCTCAGAGTAGATGACTTCTTCTTCTTCCTTTTCTTCTTCTTGGAGGTTACTACATTCACCTAGGCAGTAATCTTGATTTGAGTAGAAGGAGCTTTCTACTTCGTCATCCTTGTCTTCTTTTTCTATGGGTAACAAGACATCCCACTATGGCTCTATTGTTGGTGCGATAATTTCTCTTAGAGGTTCTATATTGGTGAATTTATTCTTCATCCAAGAGGCACTAGGCTTGAAAGAGCTCTAAAATTGCAAAGGAGGATGTTGAGGCCTTTACAAAGTTGGTGGTATCTTTGGCATAGAGGGTTGTCTCCCTCTGGTAGATCCTTGTCCTCTATTGAATCCTCTAGTCCTTAGTCTAGTGTCTCACTCTGGGATTTCTTGGTGGTGATGAGACTAGTTGCCATGTGCTT